>OZ038447.1:2425692-2433192 GCA_964036265.1 Daptonema setosum | reverse complement strand
GCAAACATGGTACAGTGAGCTTCAAAAACACATGCATACATACTGTAGCTATGTAACAATCTTTTTGTTTTTTTTGATGGCACAAAGCGAGAGGTTGTAATTTTTTTTTATTCACAAGTTGAGTGGTATGAAGAACAAAGTTGTCCAAATGAAACAACGAAAAACGAATGGGAACGATTATATCAAATAATGATCACTTGTCTCTGGCATCACGCACGATTCCTCGCACTTCATTCTCCCTCGCAGGTACTGTACATACATACTTGCTTGACATACTACGTACTTTACACACTATGTGCTTCCGTTTGAAACTTGATGAGCGGTAGCTTGACGCAGTCCGAATCCATGCCTGGAAACTTTTCTCAGGGAATAACTCACTCACTCACTCACTCACTCACTCACTCACTCACTCACTCACTCACTCACTCACTCACTCACTCACTCACTCACTCACTCACTCACTCACTCACTCACTCACTCACTCACTCACTCACTCACTCACTCACTCACTCACTCACTCACTCACTCACTCACTCACTCACTCACTCACTCACTCACTCACTCACTCACTCACTCACTCACTCACTTACTCACTCACTCACTCACTCACTCACTCACTCACTCACTCACTCACTCACTCACTCACTCACTCACTCACTCACTCACTCACTCAATCGCTTACTGACCCACCATAGAACAGCAAACAAAACGTTGAGTATACTGATGCTCACCATCGAATCAGCCAGACAGCCGACAATGATGGTGCGCTGAAGTTTTGTAGTTGACTGACTGACTGACTGACTGACTGACTGACTGAATGACTGACTGACGGACTGACTGAATGACTGACTCACTGACTGACAAACTGAACTTTCTATCAACCGAGAGATAATGCGATTTCTGATTGCAACGAAAGTGAAATTTTATTCAGTTATAGAAATCGCCAGTCATTATTATTACCTGAGCCCAATTGAATCTGGCGCTGTCTTTGATATGGTACGACAACATACCGTAGCTGCGTATCTTCAGACTCTGAAAGCAAGCTAAGCAATCTTTAAATAAATTCAGAATAAATGAAAAAGTGTAGTCAATAAACTAAAAAAGCAACTAGAAAAATGCTTAATTGATAAACAATAAAAATAAATTTCAGAAACAGTTCGACAAACTTCGACTCGTCGCTGCGGATTGGTCGGTCCATCGTTATCAATTGTGTACCTGTATTCGATGTACTCGGTTGGGAACACGCCGGCATCAACCGACGGCTCGTATTGGGTCTTATTGTTGTCCGACGATTGCAATCCACATGCATATATCTGCGGTAACGTAGCTGAGATCTGAAACAGTCAGCAAAATACAGTCCAAGACCAAAAGATGTGACAAAATCGTGGACGCTATGGCGACTGTGCGCACAGCCGCAGCTAGTAGGTTCTTTTCGCTGAAGGTTTGGCGATTTCTCCATGTGAAGAGAACCTACTACTAGCTGAAGCTACGCACACAGTTGCTATAGTTTCAGTTATTGTGTCACATCTTTTTCTCCTGTACTTACTCACTCATATTTTTCTCGCTCTTTTACTTGTCGTAGTTTTACTAATTCTAACATTTTCTGATTGTGAGCACACATCGAACGTCTTGATCGTCATTACTACGTTTTCGCCATCACCAATCGTGATCTTGTAGGGTTCGAACAAGAGTTCCACATCCGGACCGATCGGCATCGATTGGAGTTGTTGGCGCGAATCGCCGAAGCGCCGAACGTCACCAAGCCAGAAATGCGTGAACGAACTGTTGAGAATATTGGCAATGTTGTAGATCAAGAGCTTGTTGTCTGAAAATTTTATTCACTCACTCACTCACTCACTCACTCACTCACTCACTCACTCACTCACTCACTCACTCACTCACTCACTCACTCACTCACTCACTCACTCACTCACTCACTCACTCACTCACTCACTCACTCACTCACTCACTCACTCACTCACTCACTCACTCACTCACTCACTCACTCACTCACTCACTCACTCACTCACTCACTCACTCACTCACTCACTCACTCACTCACTCACTCACTCACTCACTCACTCACTCACTCACTCACTCACTCACTCACTCACTCACTCACTCACTTACTCACTCACTCACTCACTGGCTTAACTCTTGTCCCGCATTTACTCACTCATTTGTATTTGCCTCTGCGCCGACAGCGCACACGAGTCGATACCATTCGACCAGAATATCGGCAGCACATCGATACATCTGGTTTCGTTGCCATCCACATCCAGACATGCCATCGAATCCAGTTCATCGGTTATCGACTTCGGTGACCACCGATGCCCTTGCTCGCTGCGAATGCACAACATCAAATCGGGCGATTCGATTGTCGCGTTGGAGAGAACACTGCAACAAAAGTTGATTGAAATGTCATAGGTTTCACCGAAGCGTCAGGTAGCTGCATTACTGGATGGCTCTGAAACAGAAGTCAAAGTTGGGACGCAAACATGATAGTCATAGACATGTGCCTCTGAAGTCGTTGTTTTATCAAGCATCATTCATAAAGAATATCCGATTTATTCAAATCCTCGACTTTTGCCAATATATTCAATCTTAATTGTAAATAAGTGACCTGTATTCCTTGGACCTGCCATTAAACACGTGATTGGCATAGTCGCCCAACTTCATATACACAACGATGAAAACGGCCACCAGCACCATGATTAACTCCACGACCAGAAAGAGAGTACTCGCCCATGATGAATGATGAACAGTACCTTCTTCGGATGATAGTTTGGTGTCGTCATTACTCTTCGACGTCTTGACTTGACCCGTAGCAGAGCAAATCATATCACGGAACCTGAAGAACAGTACTTATCCACACATATCGGAGTAGAGATTGTTCTTTCGTAATAAAGAGGTGACTTGTATGTGAGGAAAACCCACGGGTGTGATGTCAACTACTGTATCGCAGTCAAGTTATTCGTGCCTGTGAGTATGCAATGTACTCACCATCCGGTGTTCTCGGGTGAGTTGTTTGACGACGAAGTCGTTTTGGCAAAATCAGTGACCAACGTCACAGCCGTCACGAAACAGTACAGAATGGAGATGCCGGTGAACAGTGTGATGGTGCCGAGTGAGATTGACAGGATCTCGAGTGGCTGCAACGCGTCGTACTCACGGGTGCCCAGGTTCAAATCTGTGCCAGCCGTTACGGTGACCTGGAAATGGTGCATGTTGTGGGTGAAGAAAACAATTACTAAAATTCAAGTTGAAACTAGAACTAGAAAAATGAACTTCAGGACATACGGTAACTGTGGTAAACAAACTATCGACCCAGGTACAGGTCGGTGCCCTGCCGTTATGGTAAGCTGGATCCGGTTTGCTTACCTTCTTTTAGTTTATCATGAATATCCTCTCGATCACGAGGATTTAAACTTGGAATAGAAATGCAGTAATGTTAGCCAGGACAACAGTTATATCAAGATTTATGTACGTCCTTTGCATCCGTTTAGTATATTAGAGCTTCTGTACAGACTAGTAAAACAGGATTCAACTACCCATGAAAAGTAGTTACAAAACATGGTCTACCTTGAAATATTTGTAGAAAGGATCTTTCTTGTCCATGTCATTAGTCGTCGACCGAATGAACTCGTAGTAACCCGAATCGCATGCCTGTTTGCACGGAGCCATCTCAGCAGCTTCGACTAGATTCCGAAGATTGACATCAGGGGAGTCGTTGCCAAACAAACCGCCAAAGTTACATCCATGGAAGGACGCGTATCCGCTGGTGAAGACATTATATGCAGTTTCTTGAAAATAACAAGCATTTCAAAACAATTCGCATAACTTCCGTCTCAGATAAACCACTCATTCGTTCTAACACAACTCATACAGTATGAAGTGAAATCGTAAACCTTTGTTAAACACCGACATATTGTTCCAAGCCGGGTAACCGTGGATGTTATCAAAGGCGGGATTGCCGGCACAGATGGGAGTGTAGAACTTGGTCTGCATAATGCACTCCACCAATTCAGCGGCGGCGCAGCATCTGAAACGCTGGCAGATGTACGGATATGGACAGACAGACAGACAGACAAACAGACCGACAGACAGACAGACAGACAGACAGACAGACAGACAGACAGACAGACAGACAGACAGACAGACAGACAGACAGACAGACAGACAGACAGACAGACAGACAGACAGACAGACAGACAGACAGACAGACATGCTAACAGACCAAGAAAAAAAAAGGACTACAAACGAGATGGCGGCTAGCCGTCTGGATGATCACCAGAAAAACTGCTAGTAACCTGATGTTTGTTCCATTGGCCTTGAGCACAGAGTTCAGCTGGCATGGCAAACAGTCACAGGCATGAACCAGTGCCAGTTCCCTTTCGAATGTGGTCCATGCGCCATGCGACCGACATGGCGTGTCTTCGCTGCAGGTGGCGTTCGGTTTCAACGATGACAACGTCTTGCCGGACGCGGATAGATCCGCGTTGAGTTGAAGATGGGGCCTCAAAACATAAAATCAGTTTGTCGAATAAGTGGACGAATGAGGAAGAAGGAAGAACTACGTGAATCGATGAATATGGTGTGAGTTAAAAGCTAAGGGGCATGTATTTCTGTTGCACCCCCTTGAATTCTCACGAAAGAAAGAATGAATACGTGAATGAGTCAGTGAATGACTGACTGAGTCGGTAAATTAGTGAGCATCAGTAATAAATACCAACCTGAACACATACACAACATCGCCCCTCTTCTCTTCGACCGATGGTGATCCGCGATATCCAAAATCAATGTTCAACAATCTCATCCGCGGCCAGTCAACCTCCTTGGCCGCCGTCATGTTGAACTCACCGGCCACACCCAAATACGGCATCTGATTCACAAATTCAATGTAGGGAAACAAGTTCAGTTGTTGTAAAAATAATTCTTGGATGACTTTCGGAACGATTACTGTACTAAGTTAAAGTAGCAGGTAGAAACTTCAACCTGGCCATCCGAATACTCCACATACACGGTCGTGTTCAGCAACAAGATGAATTTGCGACCCGCAAACGTGTACTTCAAATTATCACCGTTTATATTTCTGGGTAGCAGTCGGCGGAGGGCGAATGTGAAAGTGTCCGTCTTTGTAGGATACCAGTCGAACTCGTGGCAACACTGCCAATCCAGGTTGTGACCGTCGGGGTCACTTTCGTCGTAAAAACCTGAGAACGAGTGAGTGAATGGAACATACTGCAGGTGGGGTTAGTGAGCGAGTCAGCGAGTGAGCGAATGAATGCGCCGAGAGTTAGTTAATAGCCATTGGTGAAAAATGCGGCAAAGGAACGGCTTGATGAGAACAACTAACCACAAGCTTTCACGATTTGACATTTGTCTAGCAAGAAATGTCGGAAAACGTCAGTTACGTTGGATGAATCGGCGTCGAGGTCATCGGCTAGTTTTCGGAATCGATCGTGCAAACGATTCATTTCGGAAGCATTCGGTTGGAATGCTCGGACGGTGAACTGAAACATAAACAAACAGCTTATGAAGTGTTATGAGAAGGATATGAAAGAAGTAATGTCCTTTAGCAAAATTTAGCAGCTTTTTTGGGAAACTTTTTCGATGAAGTTTCAGAGGTAGAATAAAAGTTAGAAACGAAACGTTGAGGATCGTCATGAAAAGTTCTGAAAACAGTTGCAGCCGACTATGAAGGCATTCTTACCTGCATCTGCCACGGATGCTTCCAAAAACGGCCGATATTCTCATGGAACACGTCCTCCCGATGATATTCATTGTAAGGTGTTTTGGTGGACGCAGCGATCGTCAAGTACTGCAGCAGTGTCGGATCAACGTTGAACTCGGACAACTTGGAGTGGTTCAGCGTCAGTCGCGACGTGAAATAGTTACCGCGGAGTCCAATCTCCGGGATGGGAACCTGTAGAAACGTCTATGATACAATAAAGAACGGAAAGAAGCGGTCGGCTACACTGGAATTCGTTGAATTCGTCGAAACTTGCGGGGATCGCCATACTCAGCACTGATTAGTTCCGAATATTGCAGTTCACCATTGTTCGCAAAGTTACCGGTGAGGTTTACAGGTTATTGCTGAACTACTGTTCACCGTTTTTTACTTTGACTTTTTTATTTAATGACGTCACCAAAGCACACTAATACCATTCAAAATGGTGTTTCGTAGTGACCAGAGAACTTTGAATAAACTGACGGGCATTTGTGGAAACCCCAGAGAAACGCCTCAGGATCTGTGTCTCAAGTCAGGTTTCAAACACAGGACTGCCAGTTTCCGAGGCTGACAACCTACGTACTAGACTAGACAGGCAACAACGTCATATTCAGTCAATGTCTCATCAAGTTAGACTAAACAACATGTTTACCAACTCAGATCAAAGCCCATGTAATACTTCATCGAGTTTTTTAATCATGTAAATTTAACAACCTGAAACCGAGTCATCACAACAGGCTCGGTCACGTAACGCTTGTCGAACAGGTCACTAATGTCATGACCGACCCATGCTACGACCTGAAAGATTGAGAATACGCACACTCAGCCTATTACTTACTACTAACTCACTAATTTACTCTTTCTTTCACTCACTCACTCACTCACTCACTCACTCACTCACTCACTCACTCACTCACTCACTCACTCACTCACTCACTCACTCACTCACTCACTCACTCACTCACTCACTCACTCACTCACTCACTCACTCACTCACTCACTCACTCACTCACTCACTCACTCACTCACTCACTCACTCACTCACTCACTCACTCACTCACTCACTCACTCACTCACTCACTCACTCACTCACTCACTCACTCACTCACTCACTCACTCACTCACTCACTCACTCACTCACTCACTCACTCACTCGCTCACTCACTCACTCACTCACTCACTAACTCACTCACTCACTCACTCACTCACCGGTGTTAACAGGATGATGGTGAATAATGTGTGTGCCAACGGCGCATACTTTGTAGGTATTCGCTTAAGCAATGTAGCAAAAATGATTTGAGCCATCGAGAGACCAGTTAACATGCCAACCATTGAACCGAATGATCCAAACATTTTTAACCTAGAAATCTAGCTTCAGCAAAACAAGAACTGAAAATACTCTAAAATTAGAAAGCTACTCCGAATTTATCAGTCAGTCATTCATTGAGCAGAATCGCGCTCAGATCGATTGATTTGTAAAAGATTTTCGTGAATATTTTTTCTAATTTTGTCAAGTTCATTGATATTTATTGAAAACTTGACTGTTAGAAAACTTTCCCCGTCATTTGAGAAAATATTCCATCTCAATATGTTCAACGATTTCTGAAACGATCTCGGCATGAAACGACAACTAACCAAGAGACAGTGCTCGAATTAATTACGGCTTTTTTACTGCTTATAGCAATAGAAACCATAGCATTGCCGAATTGTCCCTTGTACTGGAATAAGGTATATTCTGTGACCAAAGTCTGGTTGCAGAACACCTCGTG
>OZ038447.1:2408231-2425492 GCA_964036265.1 Daptonema setosum | reverse complement strand
CTTGGAATCAGGTTTACATTCTGATTGAACAGTAGATTTTGACTTGATTTTCTTGAAAATAGGTTAGATTCTTATTGAGCAATAAATTTTTATATAATTCTCTTGAAATCAGGTTAATATTCTTATTGAGCAGTATACCTTGACTTCTTCTTTTAATGAGAATCAGATTATCATAGTACCGCAACGTTTGATGCAATTATTTTGAAATCTGATTTAGACTCTTATTCAACAGTATACTTTGACTTAAATTTATTGAAATCAGGTTTATTTTCTTCTTGAACGGTAGATTTTGACTTAGTTGTCAGTAAAATATGTCAGATTTTTATTGAACAGTACATTTGACTTACAGTTCTTGTCTTGAAATTAGGTCTTCAAATTGGATAGACAGCATTGTTATGTTATACATACATACTGCAGTGAAGTAAGAATTTAGATATTCCTGCTCTATCGGATATGTATTGACAATAAAATATGTATTAATTTTACGGATCGTAATTCGCTATCATTCGTTAACCTATTTCATTAACTAATCTGCTAGGTGTAGTACTTGATCGCAATTACAAAAAAAATTAATCACAGTTCGCAGGTGAACTGTAAATTGTACAGGGTGGCTGTAAAGTAACGACGCGTTTTCCGGCCGCCCATTTCTCAAAAAAATTATATTGTGTGATCAGTGTCTTTATAGTCAAACTTGCGTAAAAACACCTGAAAAATCGAACTATGTGGTCAGATTTGACGTATTATAATGTATTTGTAGGCCTTTTGTAGAATTTCTGTCAAAAAGCAATATTTTTTTTACTTCTTCGGTCCTAGACGGAATTTTTTTCCAAAATAAAAGCTTTATAGGATTCTAAAAGTTTACACACTATTATAAAAATGATTTTTGAAAAATCTCACCGCCAAATAACACTATTTGTATTATCTAATGGTGAAAATTAAGCCAGCTTTCACATGTCACTTTTTTTACATCAGAATCTTATTTCTGCCTTTTTCACCAATTATCATGCTTTTATGACTCTTAATGTGTCTTATGACACCAGATTTGTGTTATAGGAGTTATGGAAGTATGATAATCCTACTTAGGACCTAAATCTTTAAATTCCAAAATTTTGGAATTTTTTTGAATTTCGCATTTTTGCTTCATTCATTGAGACTTTTTGGTAGTGAAGTACTATGAATTCTAATTCTTTCATAATTTCTTCAACACAAAACTCAACTTACCATTTGTTTATATCGTTATGAATACTGGTTGAAACCAATTGATACTTAATTCGTATTACTATGGTCAGTTTTCATGGAATTTCGGTCAGTTTTGTTGAAAAATAACGAAATTTCCGCCAATTTTTGGAAAAAAATTAATTTGAGCAGTCCTACACTAAAATGAACCTCAGAATCTGAAATTTCAGGTATGAATACATATAATTGGCATGTAAAAGTTAATCATGCAATACAATAGTTCTGAGAAATAGACGGCCGGAAAACGCGTCGTTACTTTACAAAGCCACCCTGTATATGTATAATAAGATATAGTTAAGCTCTCATTGATTATCATTAGTGTTAGATCAGAATTTCCTCATAAGAGAAGGAGAAAAAGTTTGTTTATGTTAGTACGAGAGTTGTTTCGCAAAAAACCATGTATTTTCTTGGTCATGCAAGACCATTCAGTTACATTTACTCCTCATTTCAATCTAGGCATTCTGATATAGTGCTGACAAACTTCTATTAGAAAACTTAGTTTGTAACATTTTGTCCTGCGCAAATGCGAATTATGGATTCACACAAAAACCACCTCGAAATTGATTGTTTTAGGGGTTGAAATAAACTTTTAAGTGCTTCTAAGCTCACATTGGGACTATAAAACAAAGATTTAATGAAGGACCACTTTGGTTTTTACTACTTTTCTAGTTTTTTTGCTATGAAAGCAATTTTTAGCTTGAAAAACAAGAAAAAAGAGATAAAATCAAATTATTCATACAGTAAAGTGATGTTTCATGAATCCAATGTAAGTTTCGAACTACCTAAATTATAAATCACCTTAAAAACAACCATTTTCGAAGCAGTTTTTGTGTGGATCCATAATTCGCATTTGCACAGGACAAAATGTTACAAACAAAATTTTCTAATAGAAGTTTGTCAGCACTATACTGATATTTACTTTAGCTGAATTATGTAGTTATCATGCAAGCAATGAATCTGGCCCACGGTTCATTTGATTTATAATATTTTTTTATTTTGTATGTATTATTTTGTATGTAATATTGTAGTTATTATATTATTATTTTGTTTTTGTATTATTGTTTTATTATGAAGATGCGCGCCAGTAACAGATTTGAGTTTGAACTGCGATTTTGCACCAACGCCTTTTTGGTTTTAACAAGAAATCCCGGATAGGCTATACCGGACCCTGCAAAGTACCAATATATGATATTGATAAGTTTTTTAATTTCATTTTCTCAACCAAATGTGAATGCTATGTTGAATTAAACCGATGTAATAGATCACGAAGATAACTCCATGGTTTATCTTTTGTCATCATACGAAACATTTTCGATGCATTTCAACATTTCATCATACAGTACATGTACACTCCCTCACCGACAGAACTCGGAATCCTATAATACACAATCAACTATTATTTGCATATTTACATTAATTTGTGTGATCGTATCTACAAACGGCTAAATCACTTTTATCATGTGATAACTCTGATAAAGCAGAGCTTAGCCTGTCTAGACTGTATCCAGGACTGTTCGGGACATGTAGAGAGAGGTACTGACAATTTTCAACTCGTATGCACATGTACAGGGTGACCCAAAATGACCCAAAATTCTCAACCCGACGTCGAAATCCTATTTTATAACTAACATTGATTTATTCCTCTCGACTTTATTACTTATGGTGGAACAAATCAGTTTAAAAAGTGCTTTTCTTGTTTTTTTCTGATCATCAGTTAAGTTTTTCCTAATGTAAACGTTTTATAAGACATGTTTAAGCTGCTTTATGTTGATATAAAAGAAAAACCGTTGCATGCCTTTGTCATTAATTGTGCAAATGCGCATAAAACGTTTCGCATTCGTGCACTGGCGGACGACCTAACCCTCCAAGGGTAAGGGTATTTCGTCAAAGAGGAGGAAATTGAAAGTTTTCAGCCCTTTTTACCTACACTTTTCAACAAACTGCACTTTTCAAATAGGCCAAAGAGGGAGAATTCCACCTTTCCCTCCCTTCTCATCCGCTAGTGCATTCGTGAAGTGTAAATTCCCCGGACTTGGGATGGTGATGGATTAAAAAGTAATGCTCTAGAACCACCGGGAAATCGGCTTTATCAGGACGCATAATTAATTACAAACACTTTGTGTACTGCATGTACATACCCTCGAATACTTTGAACAAGAGAGGAACCAAAAAAGTGGAATCCCTCCTTCTTTGGCAGTTCCATAAAGCAGAGTTTGCTTCTTTAGGTGTAGAATAAATAACATCAAAACTGTTGATTTTCCCTGTTTGTTAAAAAGTCCCCTTCGTTTGGAGAATGGGCTCGAATGTTTGAATACAAAAGCATACTTGAATTCAAACTGCACGTAAAATTATTTTTGGTTAACAAGAAACCCTGGATCAGTTGTAAGATAGCTAAAAAATCATGACTAATTTATAGCAATCTCAATCGATAAGCCGGCTAAATTTGAAAACTCAGTTTTTTGGCGCATTAAAAGTGAAAAGTTTCATTAAGGTTTTTATCGAAAGAATGGTAACACGATACCCTGATCAAGTTATAATGGACAAAAGTCATTGAATAGTCTTCCAATTTACTGAGTAAATTTGGCGCGCATTCAAATTCAGTCTCTCAATCAATCAAGAATGTCATATGGATGAAAAGGTCATATGGCTCGGTCATAGTATCTGGTTACGAAAACTCGATTCTATTAACTTGTCCCTAGTCTCTAGTCAACTTACCCAGTTATAAATAATGAAATGAGCGTTCAGTTCTAATGTGATCTCCTACTCAAATGAACCCTTTGGCATTTCATGAAATTTTTCCGACTATAAATTCTCAAATAACCCAAAAAGGAATTTCTGGGGAAGAATTATTTTCTTCGAGTAACCCGTAACAATTCGAACTTGAATTCAATTATGAACGTGCTGCAGCACAGGCGGATGCTAATCATACAAAGAGTGGGGAATTTAGTCAAAGATAGGGATTTCAAGCCACTTTACTTACACCAAACGAACTCAATTTTTTGGAAACGCTAAAAAGGAAGGCATTCCACTTTTCGTTTTCTTCTCGTCCGCTGGTGTGCTGCAGATTCAATGTGTTTCCTCTAATGCCATTGACCATGTGTGGACACTGCAGTTCAATTAAAATCGGCTTCCGCCCGGTCTGATTTTACTTTCAAGAGTCGTGACGTGACTGACTGAATGACTGACTGACTGGCTGACTGACTGACTGACTGACTGACTGACTGACTGACTGACTGACTGACTGACTGACTGACTGACTGAATGGCTGACTGACGTAATGACAGATTGACTGATGAATTGAATGACCGGCTGACTGACTGACTGACTGATTGACTGATTGACTGACTGACTCACTGACTGGTCTTGTCATCCTTGAATTGCATTCACAGCTGATTGAAATTCCAGCAAGAGCGGTTCGAAAAACTATAGATTTATTATGCCAAGTAGATATGTAGATAACACTGCCCTTTAAACGAAGTCAATTGAATTAAACAATTATGAAGGTTGTAAAATAAATGTAGGTCTACTAAACTTTAGTTAGATGCGAGGACAACTGGGAAATCGGCACGCTGAAGCACGAAGTAGATGAACGAATCCTCCCAATAGAAGGGACTTCCTCCAAAGAAGGGTAAATTGGCTCTTTTGAGGTTTTTTCTCCTTCACATTAAGAGATAAGATGCACGTTTTGAAAACTGCCGAAGAGGGCGGAATTCCACATTCCCCAATCTCTTCCATTCTCATCCGCTAGTGGCTCAAAGCGTGAATAATGTACATACATATTCTACATACTCCTATTGTGATGCATTTCAATTCCATGTACCATGAATTTATTATGACTATGAGTCTGTACAAACTTAATGCTACTTGAATTATTTGTGTTTATAGCTCAAATCCTAGATATTTTCGACAATAGAGGCCCCGGGACAATATGATTTTGTCTAACTTTTACAGTGTTAGATTCCCAGTGTTTATCACATGTGTTTTTGCTCTTATGTATGTACATTGTTCATTACGCATTCAGTAAAAGTCAAGTACATTCCATAAAAACCTCTGGTAGTGATCTGAACGTTTACCTAAATCCCCTCTAAATGTGATCTCATAATAAACACAATCTGACCAGAGTTTTTATATTTTCAGCAAGCGCATTACTTATTTCTCAATCCATAACCAGCGTAGAAATGGTCCATCTCAAGCAGGAGCTGACGTATTTCGACTATTCGGGATTCATCGTTTGCTTCGCCTTATACTTTCTTATCGTGTTTTTGGTGTTGATGATCTGTGTAGTGCCGTGCTGTCTGGATAACGAGTTGCCTAGTGACGGTTCCAAGGTGGGTGAGTGAGTGAGTTAGTAAGTGAATGAGTGAGTGAGTGATTGAGTGAGTGAGTGAGTGAGTGAGTGAGTGAGTGAGTGAGTGAGTGAGTGAGTGAGTGAGTGAGTGAGTGAGTGAGTGAGTGAGTGAGTGAGTGAGTGAGTGAGTGAGTGAGTGAGTGAGTGAGTGAGTGAGTGAGTGAGTGAGTGAGTGAGTGAGTGAGTGAGTGAGTGAGTGAGTGAGTGAGTGAGTGAGTGAGTGAGTGAGTGAGTGAGTGAGTGAGTGAGTGAGTGAGTGAGTGAGTGAGTGAGTGAGTGAGTGAGTGAGTGAGTGAGTGAGTGAATGAGTGAGTGAGTGAGTGAGTGAGTGAGTGAGTGAGTGAGTGAGTGAGTGAGTGAGTGAGTGAGTGAGTGAGTGAGTGAGTGAGTGAGTGAGTGAGTGAGTGAGTGAGTGAGTGAGTGAGTGAGTGAGTGAGTGAGTGAGTGAGTGAGTGAGTGAGTGAGGGAGTGAGTGAGTGAGTGAGTGAGTGAGTGAGTGAGGGAGTGAGTGAGTGAGTGAGTGAGTGAGTGAGTGAGTGAGTGAGTGAGTGAGTGAGTGAGTGAGTGAGTGAGTGAGTGAGGTAGTGAGTGAGTGAGTGAGTGAGTGAGTGAGTGAGTGAGTGAGTGAGTGTGAGTGAGTGAGTGAGTGAGTGAGTGAGTGAGTGAGTGAGTGAGTGAGTGACTTCCGGATTGACTGACTGAATGACTGATTTGACTGACTATATAATTGAATTATTGACTGACTGAATGACGGACTGACTAACTTTAAAACTTTTAGTGGAACATTGGACGAATGATGTCAAAGAAAAACCGCAGGAAGACCAGCGAAACTGAACTGGCCGTCAAACAGAACTAAATTTCGACTTTTTAGACAAGGCACTTGTAAATTATTCAAAAACTTAATTAAGATTTTAACTTTGTTTTAATACATCACATTTCATTTTCATATAAAATTTCCACATGTGAAGTACATTGTCGAAAACTATCAAAACTTTTTCAATTTTTTTTCTCAATATTTTTTTGATAATTTTTTAGTTTTCATTGTTTTCAATTTTATTTTGTTAGTCACAAAGTGTAGACTAAATAGTCTCAAGGTCTAGAGCATTTTTTTCTTTAAATTCAGTGAATGTCACTTTCCTGCCAGCTGTGATTTTTCTGAATTACCCATTTTTACCATTAAGAATATCAGAAAGATATTCTCCAAATCGCATATGATTTTTTTGAATAACAGAGAAGTCTAGCAGAATTTCTATTTGAATTAAAATTTTGTATGTAAATGCAATATTTCTACACATACATATAGGGTGTCCCACGTAACTTGCAATATTCTGCGAGGCCACAAAAAATTTTGTAATGGAGCTATTTTGAAAATTAAAAAAGCAAATGATAGTCCAGTTTGTAAAGTTTTGTTTGCCACCTACCAGAGGTTTATTGTACGAACAGTTCTTGAGTTATGGCTACTTTTCCAGAAGTAGTCATTTTAAGCTTTTGATGTCTCATCGGGGGCTTTAAAAATTATTCTAGAAACACAGTATTTTATTGAAAAGTTAATATAAGTCTGAAAATAAGTTTGTGTGATCATTATTAATAATTGTATTTTTTTAAATCATGATGGGACGTATTTATACGTTGGATAATCGATCGAAACTACGCAGGAGTCATCAAAAGACATAAAAATCACAAACAAGACACATTACCGATTTATTGTCAAAAACGTTTTTTGAATCAGAAAACTATCTTTTTACATTTAATTACACGGTAAATGATCAGCTTTCAATCTTCTTGACAAAATAAAGCCATTTAAAAAGGTTCCAATCGGTACTGTTGATCAAAGAGGCCCACTGAGATTTCAGAACTGAAAATGACTACTTTTGGGGAAATAGAAATATCTCGTTCTGCGTAATAGCTATGAACTTCTAGTATGCGGCGAAAAAAACTTTATGAAATGGGCTTTCATTTGCTTTTTTAATTTTTCAAATAGCTCAACCACAAAAATTTTGACGGTTTCGCAGAATATTGCAAGTTACGTGGGACACCCTGTACATTTCGGAGCTCAAATGAAATTTTAAACATCGGCTCGGAAATCTGATAAACTTAAGTGTATTCTATTCCTTATCATTAATATTGGAAAATCTAATTTGATGCCGTGAAAAATTTATATTTTCAGAAGTAAAAGGGAAAGTTATAGGTGAAAACGTCTGCAGTTATATGTTATTGTTAAAATAGTTTGGGTATGAAACTTAGAATTAGTCAACTTAACAGTATTGTTAAGTTTTTTGTTGTTGTTAGGACTGCCCATACTAGTCATTAGGAATCTGAGTATGACTCCAGAAAAGTGTCATTACAAGAAGCCACAATCTCGCCATTTTGTCATATGTTTTTCATTTTGTCTATATCCAATTTCGCGTACAAATGCCACGTTCAGATGAGAAAGAGCAACGAAATATGAATATACAATGATATAAATAAATATATAATCTGTTGTGTAATGAAAAAAAATTATGAAAAAATATAAAATTGAGAAACGCTGGTGATTGTAATATTTTGATTGTTTAGCTCGATTGTCGACTGAGGAACCCGGGGTGATTTTTAAACGTAATTATTTCACAAAAAAACGGAGAGAGTACAGATTTAATAAAAATGAATAAACACGAAGAGAGAACGCGGCTCGTTTGAGTACAGGCGGAACGGAATGCGACCAACTGCGCACTGTGAAACGTGAACAGATCCAACAGTGGCAGCTGATTTTAGTCAATCTGAGAATCGATCACATAATAGAAACTCTGTAATTATGAGGGAACATAAAAATGAGGGAATTCTTGAATTTTTGAAAATTTTTAGCCGAAAATTAGCGACCGAACGCCGGCGGGAGGTGGGTTGGCCGAATTTTGCGACTCATGTCAAATGTGGAAAATTAATAAATAGATAATACACAACTGTTACTTAACTGTCGCAAGCGTGACGATGCCGCGTGTTTGTGGTTGTTAAAAGATTTATAGAGAAAGAAAATTGAGAAATTAAAAAAATTTGATTTTAAGAAAAGTTTATATTTTGAGAAAAATTTTGTAGGAAAAAATGATTTTTTAGCAGTGTTTGTCGGGCTGCGTGCATGCGTCAACGTTTGAGCGACTAGATTTGAGAAAGACGTATGGCTTGAAGCATGACCGATATTAAGGTGAAATAATGGATAGAGGTTGGCGGTATGCTCAAGATACGCGTCTGTGGTCAACGGATGAGATGGCTTAGGCTTATGGTTAAGCTAAGCTCACACTTCTGACAGTCACCATCCGGTGACCACATGAGCAAATAAATACAAGAAAACACTAAAAACAAAATATAACAACAATAATTGCAAACTCTAAATAGCACACGAACAATCGGTGCGGTGCGGCACGGAAAAATATATATGAAATCTATGAATGCATTGGTATTTTGATATGTGTCCCTAGACATGAATGGCGGAATGAACTGGTAATACAGTAACGAGTAAATATGAAAACACTTATTTGCGAGTGTGATCGAGAATGGTTGACGACTGAAACTGGCTTCCAAAAGCTACGAGTATCAGAAAACTTTCCATTCATATGCTAAACCAGTTGCAACCAGTCGAATTCCCGGTCAAGTTCTGAGGCGGAGCGGAGGTGAGGGTGCGGTAGGCGTGTGTACAATCGAGAAATCCAGGTGATACCAAAGCCAACGAGAACGAGCCATGATGAGCGGGAAGAGATGATGCATCAAACGCAGCCACTGATGTTTTGTTGAGGATGTTGTTCTGGCGGATGAGACGCAGACACAGAGGACAACAAACTCGAGATCTCTGCCAATTTCATAGTGAGATTGACAGAGAGAAGCTCGTTAGTTTGTTGCATGGTCAACGAGAGTTCTCATCCCGATCGGTGAAAATGGCTGTCGATGTGCGCAAACATCTGTCACTCGATACGTGGTTCGTGTTCGATGGCTCAATATCAGTTCACATGGTGATTTACTTCTCGGACCTGGAAATTGGAATCATTTTTACAGTTTTTTCGTGTGTGAGTATTTAAATGTGAATGAAAAATTTCTAAAAATGACTTCTGGGGTGGACCGACTCACCTGGCACGATAACAGAGCAGTGTGCTCGACACGACGCTCGTCACGAACAGAATGGTGGTGATGGCAAGCATCAGGCCGAATGAGGGCGTCGACAGGCAGAATCGCTCGTTAACCATGATGTCACGAGGTACGTACGTGATGCCGTTCAGATTCTTCATCAGATCACCAGGGATCGACGGTTGGTCAAGATCATCCGACTCGAGCGTATCCAGAATATCGACCGTCTGGACCAAATCCATCTCATCGCGGTCAAAGTCGCCGGCGTGTTTGGGTCGGTTGGCAGAAACGATGATGGTGTTATCAGCCGCACGTCGCTTACGTCCGCGACCGCATGATGGTGGTGTTAAACCGTCGCATTCACCCTGGGCCTTCTTGCAGAGCTCGATAACGCACTGGTAGTTGAGCACAGAGGTATCTGGAAATATAGAGTTGGATGTGAGGTTCAGCAAACACGAAGCAGTTTTCTTATCTGGTTGACGTTCCACAATATAAGCCGGTACCAACCAGAGAATTTGTAGCCGTGAGTTTCGACGAAAGCTTTGGTGAGTTCCTGGTCGTATTTAATGTCGGCCTGGATAATGGGATCGACGGCGCAGCCATCAATGTCGAGCAGATCGAAGCGGTTACCACGGCCGTCGTTGACCCAGCACGAGTGGACGAGGAATCCCTGTGACTCATCATCGCACTCCCACACGTGGAAGATCTTGTCTCCGACCTGGAATCGATGGGATTCAATTAACAATTGAATAAAAGGTGAACTTATGCTAGATTGTTATTCATGAAGTATGGTTCAATGAAAGACATTTCTGAATGAAGCAAGCTGACGCACCTTTCCGTAACGGAGCAGGGCACCATCGGGAGCTCCGGCGTGGATTGAGTACGTGCAGGTGGGCATCTTGGCAGTGTCCAACAGTTCAGTGGTACCGATTTGTGAGATGTCGATGAGGTTGGTGACGCGCTTGATGTTACGGAAGAAGCACATGCAACGGTAGGCGCGATCCACCTGTAAAATTGGTCAGGTAAATTAAGTTATTTGAAAATTTTGTACTGACTACTAAATAACTGTTTCAAGCTGTTAGATCTTTTGAAAACATGAATTATTAAATTCTTTTATATCATGGCTGTAGGTCGTAAACCAGTTACGTATCTGAATGAATCTATCCAACTCACCTTGGTGACGAAGGTGCCGTGGAAGGATACAACGATGGTCAGCGAGAACATGATGCCCTCCAGCGTGCCAGTAACTCGTTGACGAGCCATTGAGCAGTCTCCATTTTGAATCATCATGCTGAACTTGTTCTGATCAACGTTGGTGGCAAAGTTCCTCGAGCAGCGGTCATCATCAGCGAGTCCCTTGACGTACACGCGGCCGGTGAACGCTTTGTCGGTGGTGAACGTGAGCGATACCATTGTGTCCTGCAGTGAGTGAGTGTGTGAACGAGTGAGTGAGTGAGTGAGTGAGTGAATGAGTGAATGAATGAGTAATCGAGTGAATTAACACGGAGCGAAAAAATGAACGAGCTTTTTATAGAATGATTTATAATTACAGTAGTTCGATACAGCAAAAGCCATTGCTTTACAGTGAGAGCCCACTGTGTTCAGTGTCACTATATATTCAAGACATGATAGATATAACGAAGTTGTTAAAAATTTAAAACTTATGTCTCTAATACCGAGTATTTTCAATGAGCATGGTCAACAAACCTGACAGTCCACAAGAGGGTCGCCAATCAGATGGTTGTCGATCTCCACACCTTGGACGGTGGCCCAAAGGCACAGCATCATCAAATACGCGTGCCACATGGTTGATGGAACTCTAGTTGTAATTGGCCGGATGTAATTTATCAGGTGCCAATTTATCAGAGTCTCACGTGGTAAGGTCGAAACCCTTCGCTGGTTGCCGTGCACGCAAATGTGTTGTGGAATGGACTTGCTCAACCTGAAGTCAGTATCGGTCATATGTAAGGCGGTGAAGACAAGAATGAATGTGATGAATCGTAGAAGTCAACGGAATAAGTGGAACAAGTCAAATAGAATGCAACAAGTGGAGAACAATGCTGGATTGTTTGTATTACTATAGACGGAAAAGGGCTACTGCGATTGATTGTTCCGCAACCGTGTTGTTTGTTGTTTGTTAAGTTGAGAGGTCACGTGTACTTGACTCAGGTTTCGTCGGGTATTCAGTGACTCATCCTATTCAAGTAACAACTTCGGTAAGGTTTCAGGGAGCTCGACGAGAAAACATTTCTTTGCATAATTATTAACACTCACTAAAGGTTAATTGAAGAAACTTGATGGCAGTTCCGCCATAGACGAACAAAAGGAAAGACAGCACCGTTAACGTACTTAACAGAAACGGTGGGGGTCAGACCACGTGAACTTGCGAAACGACAAACTATTGCAAGTGGTCGCTGACGAAACATGACTGACTACCAGTTGAAAATCTTGAAGGAGAGAAGTGAAGAGAAGAAGAAGTTTTACGAGAAGATGATTGGATGACTACAATGCTTGCTCAGTAACAATAGTCGTCCGTTATATATGGGATTCTTCGGAACGCATGGGCCCCTCGACAATACCGCACGTGTCAGTTCAGCCCGTCGATTGCGCATAAAGGTCAACAGATCGCGTGATGAAGATTCGTGATGTCGACAACGCTGCAAACACACGCAACATACCGAAACATGGTCGGCGCAGTCGAAACACCAAAAACCGAAAGAGGGGAACATCAGACAGGTTCAATGTGCCCCCCTCCCCCCGTTCCGGCGCTGAATTGCGCAACTGTTTTCATCGAGGTGGTCGAGCATCAAGAAGCCCGTCGAGTGGGCCCCCCATATTGGGTCATTCGTGGCTCAGCCCGTTAATCATACTGAAGCAGCATTTAAACGGCCTAATTTGTGCGCTCAACATATCGCGCGCGATTTCTTTTCGCGCGCGTGTTATTGCGATATGTACGCGTGCGACGATACTTCAAGAAAGACAATACAGGTAGATAGTTCAGTTATTGACGCTCGGTATTGCAACGACTAGTGATCATCACTGATGATACGTTGATTCCGCCACGGGCACCTCCACTTACTTCCCAATTAGAGAAAGGGAGGGGGTGATCGCGTAAAAATCGCAGCATGCGTTTTGATTAATCGCCGCCAATAACTGTCATCCATACTTGATTTCTTGACGCGTCGGAGAAAATTTCACGCGACTGGTCTCGCCTCAATTGCATGTTACTGTTCGTTGCGCGCTCGTGCGCAACATACTGATGATGCAAATATTGAACCATCGTAACGAGAGCGAGATTGTAAGAAAAGATTCTAAAAAGTTGGCCGTAAATCACTTGACGGGCGTAACAGACCCCTCCCTAATAAACGGTCGTAACATAACAGTCAATGTTGAGCAACGAGCTGTTACATGTTCCGCCGTGGATGGTAATGAGTATCATCATCACGTGACATTGACACTAAATCTCTAATGATTTACGTAACTGATAACTGTTTTTTGTTTTCCAGTGGAAAATATGTGCGGTTTCTATTGGTTTCGTTTTTTCGGCACCGTCATTGGAAAATTGGTACCCAGTCTGTACTCCCCCTTCCCTTCATCGAAATTCGATTGCGCTGGGGGTGTACTTATTGAACGTGTATCACGTAACCAACATCATTACCGTTGAACATGACACCCCCTTTAATTACATGTAACGATGATGTCTTTAATTTGTTAAACACAGCGCTCGATAACGGACTGATTTGTCGTCGGGTGATAAATTTCATCGCCCCATCGTACATTATCATGTAATTTTTAACACCAGTTTTTATCGGCCGTTACAAATCATCGATGAATGGACTCGGGGAATCATCGGGCGTTGATCGCTCAGCTGTACGGACGATTGATACGGCATTCCATAACATCGATAGCATCGAATGACTGACAGATTGACAGACCGCATCCATCAACCTGTCATGTCATCGTGTCAATCAACCATCCACTGGTCGTTCATATGTCATCGATCGACACGTTGATTCATTTGTAGATGTCATGTCAAACTGACATGACGTAAGGTGATGGACGACGGCGAACGTCAGATCCAAGTGTTGCGAAGTTCGTCCGAAATAGCAATTGGAGATGAAGATGATGATGATTGGTTTTTTGCCCTGTCATCGCTTGCAGAGCGTTGTCTGATTGAAACGGTCGGTCGATCGAGACATACCGACGACGGAAGTGGAGATGTCAACGTCTAGATGTAGGTGGCAGATACCGGCATACCATTGGACTACATCGATCAAAACAAATGGCTTTTTAACTGTCTGACTGACTTTTTCACAGATTGGTAATTAAATGACTGGATGAGAAATGGATATTAATGATTAAAGTGGCAGTTGATTGATAAAAACCGAATTTGTGCCAGATTGCAACTTTATAACAAATACAGTCGGGCATCAATTGATAGTATCAGTGATACGGAATGTCTGGTATGATGATTGAATAAAAGTAGTTAAAGGAATTTATGACATAGGAAATGGTTTTCATGGTCGACACATTTTGTATAATTTGCTGTCATTCTGTTCAGAAATCTCGCATACTAGGTAAATACTGTATGGATGAAACGATAGTGGCAGAGAATCAAACGAAGTTAGAAAATCAACTAGCATTTAGATGATGGTTAGGTCAACTAGACAAATGTCTTTGTTGTGTATTCATGAACGAATTTTCTATCATAAAGTTAACTTGAGAATGATACCAGGTAGGAAAGCAAGCGGCTCGGGTAGAGCTCAAATCCTAAATGATGAATCAGCAAAACACTGATATGAAAGTGAATCTTCGAAGATCCTCATCCAACTGTCAAAACTGACACTGACATTGGTTATTGTCAGCTGGCGAGTCTTTATCATCCTTCTGTCATCATCCCATTATCCTTAAAATGCAACATGTGTGGCCAGGCCAAAGCCGGATTCGGCGAATTCACCGTTTGATCAGGCTTTCACTCTCCGTCAGCTAATGGCAGATTTGCGAAATTCATGACTGAAAGCCATCAACAGCTGTTGAGCCATTATTTACGTTGGCGTCTGTTAGGCGTACCAGTTCTGCCCGCTTCCGCTGAACAATACCTCATTGGATTAGCGCGAATTAACTAACCAAACAGCCGTCATTAGACAATGGTATTGAGATGATGTTAGAGGTTCGACCAACATCTGGTCTGTAACTGCACAGATTTCACTTGGTTAATCCGAATTAGTCGGCGCTACTCCTCACTGTTGAACAGCTGTGGGCTATATTATAGACTTTAAGGTGATGGGTCTACTTAATCCAAAGACGAACTGTTTCCCGTACAGATATATGGTCACGTGCCCTACCGACTGCTGACAGTGATGCCCCTCGCCTTAATACAGGGTGTCCTGATAACAGAATTTTTGACTTACATATTAAACCCGTCTTGAATTCGGTTAGTTAGCTTTCATTTTACTGTATATCCAATGATAGTTTTTCATCTGTTTCATTCCCTCTAGTAATATCTCAACTTCTGAAAAAATGACAAGGTTCTATACGTTTTGCCAGATTAATCATACGTTTCTTACACTAGTATAAGTTGAACCATTGAACTTTAATGCCAGTGAGAGTAATCCTTAAACCAAGACTAAGTCGAAGAAACAAAATTTCCACGAGCAAGAAGTTCCCAGATGATGATGTCTGTAGCACGCATACCGGACACCCTGTACAAGTGATAGTCACTGTTCGTTCTCCGTACACGTGCGCGACCGTCAGCGTTATTTGTAATGAAGATATTTGTGGATTAGAGTTGTGAAAGGAGATCGAGTTAGAAAATGAGTTGACGTCATATTCGGAGATGAAAGCTAGTTTCATTGAAGTTTATCTCATGGAATGTTAGTTTTTTTACTGATTGTAGGTAAAAACTTTTCCGAGTCTTGAAAATATTACTATCGGATTCGTGACTAAATGGTGAATGTGGATCGAATCTGCGACTACCTAGGGTATTCGGATACATAAAGTAGTTGAAAAACTTCTAATCTTCATCCAACCCTGCATGACGTACAGTATCCGTAATCTATCTAGAAGTACCTATAAGAAAATTTCTGAAAATAAGAACACCTGAGTAAATCTCGGCAGTGGAAATGAACATCTCGACCCACAAAGATCTACTTATCAGGCGAAGCCGACTGACCGCCGGACTTCTATTATCAGTATCAGAGACCTCGACCCGACAAGGACTAGAGATCATGACGGTCAACAATTTTTTATGATCTATTTGATCTATTCAACAAATTGTTCAAAAAACAAGTTGTTAAAGGAATTCTCAAAAGGCGATTGCCAGGTATTTATCTAAATCCGGCTTTTGGAGGTACGACTTTGATTGGCTATTCAGCCAGCCACCTCGCACCCTCATCGATTCTCCATACCCCCTCAAGGCGCCAAGTCCGATTGTGTTTACAAAACGAAGCAACTTGCAGGGTGGTAGGTGCACCCCTCCCTTCTACTTGTGTTATGGATATAATTGAGTGGTTAACGGACGTGTTCTCGTGTTATGTGTTGCTTGTCGTTTTCATGATTGGAGAAAGGCACAACCGGGGTGATTATAGTTGAGCGTATTAAAAAAGTTACTTATTAAATTATTCAATAATTGTAGACGTGGAACTCCACGATCAGTTGAGTTCTCCCCACACTCCTGACACAGTAAGAACTTTAGTTTTTCTACAAAAATTTAATTTCGCCAAATCACGTCGTTACCATCCGCCACGCGACCATTGCATGCGTTTTGTGCGTCGCGTGCGTTGCGCGTTGCACTTTCTTTAGATAATTCGTATCTGCAGCATGTTATGGCATTCACCGGAGAGCCATTCTTCGCGGTTTCGCCCGTATTTCGGGCATTGTTGCACATCAATGTAAGTTACTTTCCCTTCCCTCCCACCAGTCAAACTAACACCAAACTTTACACACTGATTTTAATGACCATAATCGCTTAACTCGGCGCTGTATAATGGTTATGAGATCATCATTTTGCGTGGAGAAAGAAGCTGTTTTTAGCATGGGCGCCACGTAGTCTGGCTAGGAAAAAGTTTGATAAAGGTGAGGTTGAGTATGTTGTGGGATTTCGAGTCGTTACAAATACATTTTTCTTGTTCTTGTTAGGTGCACCAAACAAACAACATTCATACCAAATTTTTATCATCTTTCCTTCCGTGGGATTCTCCAACTTCAATGAAAGTCATCTGCTACTGGAATTTACCCCCCCCCTCTTTCCCCTCTCTCTTCCATTCCTCTTGGCATGTGGATGTTTATAAATATATCTTTTCAGGTATACCTTTTTCATGTGAATGTGGACATAAAAGCCAAGATGTGTTGTTGGTTCTTTCTGGAAAAATACGTTGCTGTCGTCGTTTTGTCAACTTTTTGTTGTTGATGCATGCTCTTGTTGTTGCCGAGAATATATCAGGTATATATTATGGATAAGAGATTAGTTTTACAGAGATACAACTGAATCGCGATGCACCGATAATAAGTCTTTGTAGTTGCATGTTATCCCTAGATAAAACGGGCTGACCTTCCGAAGTAGCACCTGACCTTTGGACAATATCCGGCC
>OZ038447.1:2390731-2405731 GCA_964036265.1 Daptonema setosum | reverse complement strand
ATTACAAGTGTTGGAAATCACTTGAAAGCAATATGTTTAGCGAATTAAACAATCAACCATTGGATGCCGTAATAAATTGTTGAACTCGCAAGACAAATTACTGTAAGACAATCAACTACAGTCGATTTATCGTGTTGTCCTGTAGAACTTTCGCAATTCACATCCTACATATTCAAGAAAATGTTTGATGTTTACCAGATTTAGTTTAGCAGGATTGAAAACTAATGTCAACCAAGATCAACAAAATTGAGTTTGCCTACGGAAAAGAATCTCTGTTTGTGCTGATCATGCATGATTGAAGATTTTTTCAAGTTTTTGATGAGATTTTGCCGAAGCTGTAGGAGAACGAAAATGTCGAGCAATGGTCACCCGGGTTGCATGGCATATTGCTGCAAATCACTCACTCACTCACTCACTCACTCACTCACTCACTCACTCACTCACTCACTCGCTCACTCACTCACTCACTCACTCACTCACTCACTCACTCACTCACTCACTCACTCACTCACTCACTCACTCACTCACTCACTCACTCACTCACTCACTCACTCACTCACTCACTCACTCACTCACTCACTCACTCACTCACTCACTCACTCACTCACTCACTCACTCACTCACTCACTCACTCACTCACTCACTCACTCACTCACTCACTCACTCACTCACTCACTCACTCACTCACTCACTCACTCACTCACTCACTCACTCACTCACTCACTCACTCACTCACTCACTCACTCACTCACTCACTCACTCACTCACTCACTCACTCACTCACTCACTCACTCACTCACTCACTCACTCACTCACTCACTCACTCACTCACTCACTCACTCACTCACTCACTCACTCACTCACTCACTCACTCACTCACTCACTCACTCACTCACTCCCTCAATTACTCACTTACTCACTTACTCACTCACCATTTTAGCCCGCCCACCACCTACATACTCATTGCTACAATGTGCACCCCTGCTGCGATCATTGGGCATCTAGAGGAATCTGTACTCAGTCATTCTTCGATACTTTACATTATCAGGCTTCGTGCCAGTTGTGCAACAATGAAGAAAAAGTTAGCTAGAAGAA
Organism: Daptonema setosum; assembly: GCA_964036265.1. Classification (NCBI taxonomy): domain Eukaryota; kingdom Metazoa; phylum Nematoda; class Chromadorea; order Monhysterida; family Xyalidae; genus Daptonema; species Daptonema setosum. Next base: position 2,404,636 of record OZ038447.1, on the reverse strand, counting down.
ATTTGTTACTCACTAACTCACTCACTCACCCACCCACTCACCCACCCACTCACTCACTCACTCACTCACTCACTCACTCAGTCACTCAGTCACTCACTCACTCACTCACTCACTCACTCACTCACTCACTCACTCACTCACTCACTCACTCACTCACTCACTCACTCTCTCACCACCACTAAGGCGTTCGCGTTCACAACTTCATTACGGACGGGATCATCGTGAGCCGAGCTGAACTGGACAACAAGACAACATGCATTGTGGCCAGCGTATACAAGAAGAAACAATGACAGTGAATTTATCCTTCTTATTATGTGTACCTGTGATTTCTTTTCACGCCTAGTTCTCCGAACGTTCTTTATCTTTATTCCATAGACAGCACCAATCATTCATCTGTTTTTTAAGTATGTTTAATTTGGAACTCATTTTTTCAACCAACTTTTCAAATTCTTCTATTTATCAAAAATTTCGTAATATGTTATTGTGTCATGCTTTCGAACCAACCGCTTTTAAACTCAATCGTTCTTTGAAGTTTTCAGACTCTGTTCTAGTTAAGAGGGCACATGTTTATCGTGTCTTTACACCCGTGTGCCCTAGATTCATTCATTGTCCCATGCTTTTAAACCAACCTCTCAATTTCATCCAGTGAGCAAAACTTTCGGAATACGTTATTGTCCTATGCTTTTAAACCAATTTCTCGAATTCATCCATTGAGCAAAATTTTCGTAAATTTTTATTATCCTAAGCTTTCAAACCAACTGCCCTAACTCAATGGATTTCAAAATTTTTGAAATTTGTTATTGTCCCATGCTTTCAAACCAACCGCTCGAACTCAATCATTCTTTAAATTTTTTGTACTCTGTTCTAGTTTAGAGGGCACATGTTTATCGTGTCTTTACACCCGTGTGGCCTAGAATCACTCATTGTCCCATGCTTTCAAATCAACTTCTCTAAATCATACAGTGAGCAAAATTTTCGGAATATGTTATTGTCCTATGCTTTCAAACCGACTGCCCTATCTCAATGGTTCTTCAAAATTTTCGGAATATGTTATTGTACCATGCTTTCAAACCCATTGCTCAAACTCAATCGTTTTTTTTTTCAAAATTTTTGGACTATGTACTAGTTTAAAGTGCACATGTTTATCGTGTCTTTACACCCGTGTGCCCTAGATTCAGTCATTGTCCCATGCTTTAAAACCAACTTCTCGAATTCATCCAATGATCAAAGTTTTCGGAATATGTTATTGTCCTATGCTTTCAAACCAACTGCCCTAACTCAATCGTTCTTGAAAAATTTTGGGCTCTGTTCTAGTTTAGAGGGCACATGTTTATCGTGTTTTTACACCCGTGTGCCCTAGATTCACTCATTGTTCAATGCTTTCAAACCAACTTCTCGAATTCATCCATTGAGCAAAATTTTCGGAATATGTTATTGTCCTTTGCTTTCAAACCAACTGCCCTAACTCAATGAATCATCAAAATTTTCGAAATATGTTATTGTTACATGCTTTCAAACCAACCGCTCAAACCCAATCGTTCTTCAAACTTTTTGGACTCTGTTCTAGTTTTGAGGGTACATGTTTATCGTGTCTTTACACCCGTGTGCCCTAGATTCACTCATTGTCTCATGCTTTTAAACCAACTTCTCGAATTCATCTATCGTTCTTCAAAATTTTTGGGCTCTGTTCTAGTTTAGAGGGCACATGTTTATCGTGTTTTTACACCCGTGTGCCCTAGATTCACTCATTGTCCCATGCTTTCAAACCAACCCCTCAAACTCATCCATTGAGCAAAGTTTTCGGGATATGTGATTGTCCTATGCTTTCAAACCAACTGCTCTAACTCAATGGTTCTTCAAAATTTTCGGAATATGTTATAATCCCATGCTTTCAAACCAACCGCTCAAACTCATTCGTTCTTCAAAATTTTCGGATTCTGTTCTAGTTTAGAGGGCACATGTTTATCGTGTCTTTACACCCGTGTGCCCTAGATTCACTCATTGTTCCATGCTTTCAAACCAACCCCTCAAACTCATTCTTTCTTCAAAGTTTTCGGACTCTGTTCTAGTTTAGAGGGCACATGTTTATCGTGTCTTTACACCCGTGTGCCCTAGATCCGCTCATTCTTCCATCCTTTCAAACCAACCTCTCAAACTCATTCTATGAGCAACGTTTTTGAACTATGTTATTATCCCATGCTTTTAAACCAACCGCTCAAATTCATTCTTTCTTCAAAATTTTCGGACTCTGTTCTTGTTTAGAGGGCACATGTTTATCGTGTCTTTACACCCGTGTGCCCTAGATCCGCTCATTCTTCCATCCTTTCAAACCAACCTCAAACTCGTCCTATGAGCAAAGTTTTTGAACTATGTTATTATCCCATGCTTTCAAACCAACCGCTCAAATTCATTCGTTCTTCAAAATTTTTGGACTCTGTTATAGTTTAGAGGGCACATGTTTATCGTGTCTTTACACCCGTGTGCCCTAGATTCACTCATTGTCCCATGCTTTCAAACCAACCCCTCAAACTCATCCATTGAGCAAAGTTTTCGGGATATGTGATTGTCCTATGCTTTCAAACCAACTGCTCTAACTCAATGGTTCTTCAAAATTTTCGGAATATGTTAATATCCCATGCTTTCAAACCAACCGCTCAAACTCATTCGTTCTTCAAAATTTTCAGACTCTGTTCTAGTTTAGAGGGCACATGTTTATCGTGTCTTTACACCCGTGTGCCCTAGATTCACTCATTGTCCCATGCTTTCAAACCAACCCCTCAAACTCATCCATTGAGCAAAGTTTTCGGGATATGTGATTGTCCTATGCTTTCAAACCAACTGCTCTAACTCAATGGTTCTTCAAAATTTTCGGAATATGTTAATATCCCATGCTTTCAAACCAACCGCTCAAACTCATTCGTCCTTCAAAATTTTCAGACTCTGTTCTAGTTTAGAGGGCACATGTTTATCGTGTCTTTACACCCGTGTGCCCTAGATTCACTCATTGTTCCATGCTTTCAAACCAACCCCTCAAACTCATTCTTTCTTCAAAGTTTTCGGACTCTGTTCTAGTTTAGAGGGCACATGTTTATCGTGTCTTTACACCCGTGTGCCCTAGATCCGCTCATTCTTCCATCCTTTAAACCAACCTCTCAAACTCATCCTATGAGCAAAGTTTTTGATTGATGTTATTATCCCATGCTTTCAAACCAACCGCTCAAATTCATTCGTTCTTCAAAAATTTCGGACTCTGTTCTAGTTTAGAGGGCACATGTTTATCGTGTCTTTACACCCGTGTGCCCTAGATTCACTCATTGTCCCATGCTTTTAAACCAACCCCTCAAACTCATTCTTTCTTCAAAAATTTCGGACTCTGTTCTAGTTTAGAGGGCACATGTTTATCGTGTCTTTACACCCGTGTGCCCTAGATCCGCTCATTCTTCCATCCTTTCAAACCAACCTCTCAAATTCATCCTATGAGCAAAGTTTTTGAAATATGTTATTATCCCATGCTTTCAAACCAACCGCTCAAATTCATTTGATCTTCAAAATTTTCGGACTCTGTTATAGTTTAGAGGGCACATGTTTATCGTGTCTTTACACCCGTGTGCCCTAGATTCACTTATTGTCCCATGCTTTCAAACCAACCCCTCAAACTCATCCATTGAGCAAAGTTTTCGGGATATGTGATTGTCCTATGCTTTCAAACCAAATGCTCTAACTCAATGGTTCTTCAAAATTTTCGGAATATGTTAATATCCCATGCTTTCAAACCAACCGCTCAAACTCATTCGTTCTTCAAAATTTTCAGACTATGTTCTAGTTTAGAGGGCACATGTTTATCGTGTCTTTACACCCGTGTGCCCTAGATTCACTCATTGTCCCATGCTTTCAAACCAACCCCTCAAACTCATCCATTGAGCAAAGTTTTCGGGATATGTGATTGTCCTATGCTTTCAAACCAACTGCTCTAACTCAATGGTTCTTCAAAATTTTCGGAATATGTTAATATCCCATGCTTTCAAACCAACCGCTCAAACTCATTCGTTCTTCAAAATTTTCAGACTCTGTTCTAGTTTAGAGGGCACATGTTTATCGTGTCTTTACACCCGTGTGCCCTAGATTCACTCATTGTTCCATGCTTTCAAACCAACCCCTCAAACTCATTCTTTCTTCAAAGTTTTCAGACTCTGTTCTAGTTTAGAGGGCACATGTTTATCGTGTCTTTACACCCGTGTGCCCTAGATCCGCTCATTCTTCCATCCTTTAAACCAACCTCTCAAACTCATCCTATGAGCAAAGTTTTTGATTGATGTTATTATCCCATGCTTTCAAACCAACCGCTCAAATTCATTCGTTTTTCAAAAATTTCGGACTCTGTTCTAGTTTAGAGGGCACATGTTTATCGTGTCTTTACACCCGTGTGCCCTAGATTCACTCATTGTCCCATGCTTTTAAACCAACCCCTCAAACTCATTCTTTCTTCAAAAATTTCGGACTCTGTTCTAGTTTAGAGGGCACATGTTTATCGTGTCTTTACACCCGTGTGCCCTAGATCCGCTCATTCTTCCATCCTTTCAAACCAACCTCTCAAATTCATCCTATGAGCAAAGTTTTTGAAATATGTTATTATCCCATGCTTTCAAACCAACCGCTCAAATTCATTTGATCTTCAAAATTTTCGGACTCTGTTATAGTTTAGAGGGCACATGTTTATCGTGTCTTTACACCCGTGTGCCCTAGATTCACTTATTGTCCCATGCTTTCAAACCAACCCCTCAAACTCATCCATTGAGCAAAGTTTTCGGGATATGTGATTGTCCTATGCTTTCAAACCAAATGCTCTAACTCAATGGTTCTTCAAAATTTTCGGAATATGTTAATATCCCATGCTTTCAAACCAACCGCTCAAACTCATTCGTTCTTCAAAATTTTCAGACTATGTTCTAGTTTAGAGGGCACATGTTTATCGTGTCTTTACACCCGTGTGCCCTAGATTCACTCATTGTCCCATGCTTTCAAGGGTCCCTACCAAAATCCCTAAAAGCCAAAATACCTAACTGGACAAAATCCATAACATGCCCAAAATCCAAAACGGGACGCCCATAATACATAAAAAGTCCAAAATACCTAAAACTTTGGATTTTGTACGTCCATAATCCAACAACAAATGTAATACCCCTCCTCAGAGTACCCCTCCCTCTTTGATATGGTTATGTCATATTGCAGTCAGTCAATGTTCTTAACCGAGATAAATTGGTCCGCCTTCACTGCTTTATTTATCATGAATGATGAAATGTGAAAATATTTTGTATTAATAACCGAAGTATGCGCCCTCATAATTGGTGTCATTGACCAATACGAGTTTTAGAGTACCTGGTGAGTGTGTCAGTTAGTGAGTGAGTGAGTGAGTGAGTGAGTGAGTGAGTGAGCGAGTGAGTGAGTGAGTGAGTGAGTGGGTGAGTGAGTGAGTGAGTGAGTGAGTGAGTGAGTGAGTGAGTGAGTGAGTGAGTGAGTGAGTGAGTGAGTGAGTGAGCGAGTGAGTGAGGGAGTAAGTGAGTGAGTGAGTGAGTGAGTGAGTGAGTGAGTGAGTGAGTGAGTGAGTGAGTGAGTGAGTGAGTGAGTGAGTGAGTGAGTGAGTGAATGAGCGAGTGAGTGAGTAAATTCAATCAAACAATGAATCGAAAATATGCAGTTACCTAAAAAAGACATAAAATTACTGCCCATCACTCTTCCCTTTTAGTACCAGATCCACTGTTCATCATGTTTTCGACCGCTATTGTTTTTAACAGCAACCGCTACACTACGTTCACCATACGGTTAATATGCAATATTATTCCACATTGCAAGTAACTGTTACATGAATACTGTAAGGGTGGGGAAACAGGGGAGGGGTAACATTTGTTGTTTATGTACTTTGGATTATGTAATTTGGGCGGACATAATCCAAAAAAATATAAAAATGCACTACCAGAATCCAACAATGTTGGATTTTGGTCGTGTTGTATTTTGGGCGTGTTTTTAGGTGTTTTGTCCAGTTAGGTATTTTGGCTTTTAGGTATTTTGGGATTCACCCTGCTTTCAAACCAACCCCTCAAACTCATTCTTTCTTCAAAGTTTTCGGACTCTGTTCTAGTTTAGAGGGCACATGTTTATCGTGTCTTTACACCCGTGTGCCCTAGATCCGCTCATTCTTCCATCCTTTAAACCAACCTCTCAAACTCATCCTATGAGCAAAGTTTTTGAACTATGTTATTATCCCATGCTTTCAAACCAACCGCTCAAATTCATTCTTTCTTCAAAATTTTCGGACTCTGTTCTAGTTTAGAGGGCACATGTTTATCGTGTCTTTACACCCGTGTGCCCTAGATCCGCTCATTCTTCCATCCTTTCAAACCAACCTCTCAAATTCATCCTATGAGCAAAGTTTTTGAAATATGTTATTATCCCATGCTTTCAAACCAACCGCTTAAATTCATTCGTTCTTCAAAATTTTCGGACTCTGTTCTAGTTTAGAGGGCACATGTTCATCGTGTCTTTACACCTGTGTGCCCTAGATTTGCTCATTCTCCAATCCTTTCAAACCAACCTCTCAAACTCATCCATTGAGCAAAGTTTTCGGGATATGTGATTGTCCTATGCTTTCAAACCAACTGCTCTAACTCAATGGTTCTTCAAAATTTTCGGAATATGTAAATATCCCATGCTTTCAAACCAACCGCTCAAACTCATTCGTTCTTCAAAATTTTCGGACTCTGTTCTAGTTTAGAGGGCACATGTTTATCGTGTCTTTACACCCGTGTGCCCTAGATTCACTCATTGTCCCATGCTTTCAAACCAACCCCTCAAACTCATTCTTTCTTCAAAGTTTTTGGACTCTGTTCTAGTTTAGAGGGCACATGTTTATCGTGTCTTTACACCCGTGTGCCCTAGATCGGCTCATTCTTCCATCCTTTCAAACCAACCTCTCAAACATATCCTATGAGCAAAGTTTTTGAACTACGTTATTGTCCCATGCTTTCATATCAACCGCTCAAATTCATTCGTTCTTCAAAATTTTCGGACTCTGTTCTAGTTTAGAGGGCACATGTTTATCGTGTCTTTACACCCGTGTGCCCTAGATTCACTCATTGTCCCATGCTTTTAAACCAACCCCTCAAACTCTTTCTCTCTTCAAAATTTTCGGACTCTGTTCTAGTTTAGAGGGCACATGTTTATCGTGTCTTTACACCCGTGTGCCCTAGATTCACTCATTATCCCATGCTTTCAAACCAAATTCTTGAATTCATTCATTGAGAAAATTTTTTGGAGTATGTTTTTCTCCCATGATTTCAAGCCAACTGCTCAAACTCATTCGTTCTTCAAACTTTTTGGACTCTGTTCTAGTTTAGAGGGCGCATGTTTATCGTGTCTTTACACCCGTGTGCCCTAGATCCGCTCATTCTTCCATCCTTTCAAACCAACCTCTCAAATTCATCCTATGAGCAAAGTTTTTGAAATATGTTATTATCCCATGCTTTCAAACCAACCCCTCAAACTCATTCTTTCTTCAAAGTTTTTGGACTCTGTTCTAGTTTAGAGGGCACATGTTTATCGTGTCTTTACACCCGTGTGCCCTAGATCCGCTCATTCTTCCATCCTTTCAAACCAACCTCTCAAACATATCCTACATATGAGCAAAGTTTTTGAACTACGTTATTGTCCCATGCTTTCATATCAACCGCTCAAATTCATTCGTTCTTCAAAATTTTCGGACTCTGTTCTAGTTTAGAGGGCACATGTTTATCGTGTCTTTACACCCGTGTGCCCTAGATTCACTCATTATCCCATGCTTTCAAACCAAATTCTTGAATTCATTCATTGAGAAAAATTTTTGGAGTATGTTTTTGTCCCATGATTTCAAGCCAACTGCTCAAACTCATTCGTTCTTCAAACTTTTTGGACTCTGTTCTAGTTTAGAGGGCACATGTTCATCGTGTCTTTACACCCGTGTGCCCTAGATTTGCTCATTCTCCAATCCTTTCAAACCAACCTCTCAAACTCATCCATTGAGCAAAGTTTTCGGGATATGTGATTGTCCTATGCTTTCAAACCAACTGCTCTAACTCAATGGTTCTTCAAAATTTTCGGAATATGTAAATATCCCATGCTTTCAAACCAACCGCTCAAACTCATTCGTTCTTCAAAATTTTCGGACTCTGTTCTAGTTTAGAGGGCACATGTTTATCGTGTCTTTACACCCGTGTGCCCTAGATTCACTCATTGTCCCATGCTTTCAAACCAACCCCTCAAACTCATTCTTTCTTCAAAGTTTTTGGACTCTGTTCTAGTTTAGAGGGCACATGTTTATCGTGTCTTTACACCCGTGTGCCCTAGATCGGCTCATTCTTCCATCCTTTCAAACCAACCTCTCAAACATATCCTATGAGCAAAGTTTTTGAACTACGTTATTGTCCCATGCTTTCATATCAACCGCTCAAATTCATTCGTTCTTCAAAATTTTCGGACTCTGTTCTAGTTTAGAGGGCACATGTTTATCGTGTCTTTACACCCGTGTGCCCTAGATTCACTCATTATCCCATGCTTTCAAACCAAATTCTTGAATTCATTCATTGAGAAAAATTTTTGGAGTATGTTTTTGTCCCATGATTTCAAGCCAACTGCTCAAACTCATTCGTTCTTCAAACTTTTTGGACTCTGTTCTAGTTTAGAGGGCACATGTTCATCGTGTCTTTACACCCGTGTGCCCTAGATTTGCTCATTCTCCAATCCTTTCAAACCAACCTCTCAAACTCATCCATTGAGCAAAGTTTTCGGGATATGTGATTGTCCTATGCTTTCAAACCAACTGCTCTAACTCAATGGTTCTTCAAAATTTTCGGAATATGTAAATATCCCATGCTTTCAAACCAACCGCTCAAACTCATTCGTTCTTCAAAATTTTCGGACTCTGTTCTAGTTTAGAGGGCACATGTTTATCGTGTCTTTACACCCGTGTGCCCTAGATTCACTCATTGTCCCATGCTTTCAAACCAACCCCTCAAACTCATTCTTTCTTCAAAGTTTTTGGACTCTGTTCTAGTTTAGAGGGCACATGTTTATCGTGTCTTTACACCCGTGTGCCCTAGATCGGCTCATTCTTCCATCCTTTCAAACCAACCTCTCAAACATATCCTATGAGCAAAGTTTTTGAACTACGTTATTGTCCCATGCTTTCATATCAACCGCTCAAATTCATTCGTTCTTCAAAATTTTCGGACTCTGTTCTAGTTTAGAGGGCACATGTTTATCGTGTCTTTACACCCGTGTGCCCTAGATTCACTCATTGTCCCATGCTTTTAAACCAACCCCTCAAACTCTTTCTCTCTTCAAAATTTTCGGACTCTGTTCTAGTTTAGAGGGCACATGTTTATCGTGTCTTTACACCCGTGTGCCCTAGATTCACTCATTATCCCATGCTTTCAAACCAAATTCTTGAATTCATTCATTGAGAAAATTTTTTGGAGTATGTTTTTCTCCCATGATTTCAAGCCAACTGCTCAAACTCATTCGTTCTTCAAACTTTTTGGACTCTGTTCTAGTCTAGAGGGCGCATGTTTATCGTGTCTTTACACCCGTGTGCCCTAGATTCACTCATTGTTCCATGCTTTCAAACCAACTTCTCGATTTCAAAATTTTCGGACTCTGTTCTAGTTTAGAGGGCACATTGTGTATTGGTTTATTGTGTCTTTACACCTGTGTGCCCTATTTGCACTCATTAACCCATGATTTCAAAATGCTTGACCGTGGGGTTTCCAAAAATGCCCCCCACGGCATGAAAAACTCAAATATGGCCGGTCCCTGAATTTTTTAAACGTATAGGCTACTACCTCATCCCTGATATATCCCCTATCTAGTGCGATTAAGTGATATAGTTTCTATAAAGAATTTGCATTCCAAGTGATATAATTTTATCTGTTTTTTGTAACTAATATGGATAACTAATGTATTCAAACAATTAATCCAATAAATCAATCCATTTGTTTCAATCCATTTATTTAAAACAGTTTGGGCCGACAATGCCTAACCGGTCAGCTATTAATAAGTATAACCCATTCTGAGAACAAAAACATCTGGCCTTTGTGAAAGGACCGAACTATTCATATACATATAACTAGCAGTATTGTACAAAATCTTTTTACAAGATTTATTTTTTTCTGTTCAAAGTATTCTGGCGTTTCAATTCCAATTTTTTTGGCGTCTTAATACATGACAACCTTACGGATAATACAACTGGAAAAACTACTGTTATCTTCATTGACTGGTATAAAAAGTATAGTAAACAGATAAAAAAATTCATTTATATTAATTGACAAACTAGAAATTACAGTACATTGCACGTACACTTAGTAAAAGCGCAATTATCTTTTATGTATAAACCATTTGACTATTTGTTTCTCATTATCCACTGGAAACGTATGCACATTATCATGCTTGAATGATCGTTACTGAAAGTTTCCTATGCGTTGTACATCGGTAGGTAGCCTGTTTAAAAAAATACTTTTAGTCAGTCAATACATTAGTCAGGTAGTAACTCACTCAGTCAGTCAGTCAGTAACTCACTCAGTCAGTCAGTCAGTCAGTCAGTCAGTCAGTCAGTCAGTCAGTCAGTCAGTCAGTCAGTCAGTCAGTCAGTCAGTCAGTCAGTCAGTCACTCAGTCGGTCAGTTAGTCAGTCAGTCAGTCAGTCAGTCAGTCAGTCAGTCAGTCAGTCAGTCAGTCAGTCAGTCAGTCAGTCAGTCAGTCAGTCAGTCAGTCAGTCAGTCAGTCAGTCAGTCAGTCAGTCAGTCAGTCAGTCAGTCAGTCAGTCAGTCAGTCAGTCAGTCAGTCAGTCAGTCAGTCAGTCAGTCAGTCAGTCAGTCAGTCAGTCAGTCAGTCAGTCAGTCAGTCAGTCAGTCAGTCAGTCAGTCAGTCAGTCAGTCAGTCAGTCAGTCAGTCAGTCAGTCAGTCAGTCAGTCAGTCAGTCAGTCAGTCAGTCAGTCAGTCAGTCAGTCAGTCAGTCAGTCAGTCAGTCAGTCAGTCAGTCAGTCAGTCAGTCCGTAAGTCAGTCAGCCAGTCAGTCAGTCATTCAAATAAACATTCATAGCAACCAATTGACTATAGTTCTTGTTACAATGACGTCCGCGAAGAATGTCTTCAAAAGAATGGCTAATTGACGAATTGGCGTTTCAATTCCAATTTTTTTGGCGTCTTAATACATGAAAACCTTACGGATAATACAACTGGAAAAACTACTGTTATCTTCATTGACTGGTATAAAAAGTATAGTAAACAGATAAAAAAATTCATTTATATTAATTGACAAACTAGAAATTACAGTACATTGCACGTACACTTAGTAAAAGCGCAATTATCTTTTATGTATAAACCATTTGACTATTTGTTTCTCATTATCCACTGGAAACGTATGCACATTATCATGCTTGAATGATCGTTACTGAAAGTTTCCTATGCGTTGTACATCGGTAGGTAGCCTGTTTAAAAAAATACTTTTAGTCAGTCAATACATTAGTCAGGTAGTAACTCACTCAGTCAGTCAGTCAGTAACTCACTCAGTCAGTCAGTCAGTCAGTCAGTCAGTCAGTCAGTCAGTCAGTCAGTCAGTCAGTCAGTCAGTCAGTCAGTCAGTCAGTCAGTCAGTCAGTCAGTCAGTCAGTCAGTCAGTCAGTCAGTCAGTCAGTCAGTCAGTCAGTCAGTCAGTCAGTCAGTCAGTCAGTCAGTCAGTCAGTCAGTCAGTCAGTCAGTCAGTCAGTCAGTCAGTCAGTCAGTCAGTCAGTCAGTCAGTCAGTCAGTCAGTCAGTCAGTCAGTCAGTCACTCAGTCGGTCAGTCAGTCAGTCAGTCAGTCAGTCAGTCAGTCAGTCAGTCAGTCAGTCAGTCAGTCAGTCAGTCAGTCAGTCAGTCAGTCAGTCAGTCAGTCAGTCAGTCAGTCAGTCAGTCAGTCAGTCAGTCAGTCAGTCAGTCAGTCAGTCAGTCAGTCAGTCAGTCAGTCAGTCAGTCAGTCAGTCAGTCAGTCAGTCAGTCAGTCAGTCAGTCAGTCAGTCAGTCAGTCAGTCAGTCAGTCAGTCAGTCAGTCAGTCAGTCAGTCAGTCAGTCAGTCAGTCAGTCAGTCAGTCAGTCAGTCAGTCAGTCAGTCAGTCAGTCAGTCAGTCAGTCAGTCAGTCCGTAAGTCAGTCAGCCAGTCAGTCAGTCATTCAAATAAACATTCATAGCAACCAATTGACTATAGTTCTTGTTACAATGACGTCCGCGAAGAATGTCTTCAAAAGAATGGCTAATTGACGAATTGGCGTTTCAATTCCAATTTTTTTGGCGTCTTAATACATGAAAACCTTACGGATAATACAACTGGAAAAACTACTGTTATCTTCATTGACTGGTATAAAAAGTATAGTAAACAGATAAAAAAATTCATTTATATTAATTGACAAACTAGAAATTACAGTACATTGCACGTACACTTAGTAAAAGCGCAATTATCTTTTATGTATAAACCATTTGACTATTTGTTTCTCATTATCCACTGGAAACGTATGCACATTATCATGCTTGAATGATCGTTACTGAAAGTTTACTATGCGTTGTACATCGGTAGGTAGCCTGTTTAAAAAAATACTTTTAGTCAGTCAATACATTAGTCAGGTAGTAACTCACTCAGTCAGTCAGTCAGTAACTCACTCAGTCAGTCAGTCAGTCAGTCAGTCAGTCAGTCAGTCAGTCAGTCAGTCAGTCAGTCAGTCAGTCAGTCAGTCAGTCGGTCAGTCAGTCAGTCAGTCAGTCAGTCAGTCAGTCAGTCAGTCAGTCAGTCAGTCAGTCAGTCAGTCAGTCAGTCAGTCAGTCAGTCAGTCAGTCAGTCAGTCAGTCAGTCAGTCAGTCAGTCAGTCAGTCAGTCAGTCAGTCAGTCAGTCAGTCAGTCAGTCAGTCAGTCAGTCAGTCAGTCAGTCAGTCAGTCAGTCAGTCAGTCAGTCAGTCAGTCAGTCAGTCAGTCAGTCAGTCAGTCAGTCAGTCAGTCAGTCAGTCAGTCAGTCAGTCAGTCAGTCAGTCAGTCAGTCAGTCAGTCAGTCAGTCAGTCCGTAAGTCAGTCAGCCAGTCAGTCAGTCATTAAAATAAACATACATAGCAACCAATTGACTATAATTCTTGTTACAATGACGTCCGCGAAGAATGTCTTCAAAAGAATGGCTAATTGACGAGACTAAACTCGTCGTAATGGCTGATCACCGATGTTGTTATAGTTTTCTCAATATATCTTGTCTTCAAAAATAAATTCTATTAACCCATGCGAACGTGTATGCGACAAATTAAACGAAACATTTGTATACAGTCCTCATTTCGTATGAAAAAAAACATTTTTTTCTGGAAAATTTGGATTCGCACCAAATGTAGGATTAAATTCAAGTTGCGCGCGCGGAAACTTCCTGAAAACAAAAAAAGCGCGGAAACTTCCTGAAAACAAAAAAAAGCGTAAACAGGCTATACATAGCATTAAGTAGCTTATAAATGTATTAGAATTAATATGGAAGTCCGCTATCATTGGGAACTTAAGAAGACTCTCCGAAAAAGGAGATGTGGAGAAGGACAAAAGTAAATCAAATGACATTTTCTTGTTTTAATGGGGCGTTCTTCTTATTTGATTGAAAAAATCCCAGTATCCTCAGCTATGATTTTGGTGTCCGAAATAATCTCGATACCGAAGTTCTAGTTTCGTATATCGTGACACAGAATAATGACGAGCAAAAGTCAGAAAATTTGGCAGGCGTACAGTCAACTTGGTGATGAACCAAGACAGGTTATCTAAGTAAGCAATAACCAGTTTTCTGAAAAAATTTAAAATATCTTGTCACGAACTTTTCGGAACAGTCGAAATTT
>OZ038447.1:2378282-2385782 GCA_964036265.1 Daptonema setosum | reverse complement strand
AATCAACTATACCGGTTTCTATAAAGTTCATGGAAGTGCGCACCAGGAATAATTCCATTTGACTGCGACTGCAAGTAATGTGAGTAATGTTACAAGCTGCAAAATGCAGAAGACAATCATGTGTCATGAAACGCACTGGCTTGCTGAGTTTTCATGCTTCCTGACAATTTTCACATTTTAATAGACGTAACCGACCCGCAAGTCACAACGCAATTATTTTTAGCTCAATATTAATTTTGTAAAGAAAGTCTTCTTAAAATATTTTTCAAGCTTAATGGTAATAAACTGTAATAGTACTTTCCCATCCAATAACGCTTTTCCCTCTAATGTCTACAGTTTGGGCAATAAGAACACAATTTTGGTGGGTAATAAGTCAGTGAACCGAACACCGGTTGTTTGTGTAGAGGATCTACGAACTGAATCAAAAACCGATGTTATAAGCGTGGCAAAAATTTGTGGAGTCTGTGGGTCTGGTGGGTGGACACGATTCCCTATGAAGTTTTAGTGTCCGCTAACCTCCTATCATGAGGCTAGAGAACGAAATTACAAACCCCGAAATAATTTCCTATAATTTTTTAAACGCCAAAATTTGTTGTCACTAAAAATATGTTCCGTATGAAGTTTTACTGCCGATTACCTATCGTGCGGCTGGCTTGTCCGAGCGAGAGCGAGGACAAGCGCCTTAGGCCAGCGCAGCGGTGGTATTTCAGTGGAGGGAACAGTCTCATCTGAGACTGGCGCAAGTCACGTTGAATATTGTATGATAAACTGTGTTATTAGCGGGAATAATGAACATGATACAGATATGCGGAAAAGAAATAAATGTGACTCAGTCATCATGTTGTTGTTGTTGTTGTTGTTGTTGTTGTTGTTGTTGTTGTTGTTGTTGTTGTTGTTGTTGTTGTTGTTGTTGAGAGTCGGTCGCTCGGCTAGTAGACGGCGGCCGTCGCGCAGCTTCATAATTGCAGGTGATTTTGCGGATTACCCTGGGTTTAGTTAGTTATTGAGTTGACCTCTCACTTGTCCTTACTGACTCACTCATCATCAGACTTTCGACACCTACAGCTCTGACGGTCTTGTTAACATCATTAACGGTCTTGCTAACATCTCTGAAGGTCATGCTAACAGCTTTAACGGTATCGTTAACATCTCTGACGGTCTCGCCAACGCCTCTGACGGGCATTCTAGAAGCTCTGACGGTCTTTCTAATAGCTCTGATGGTCTTGTAAACAGATCTGATGGTCTTGAAAACAATACTGACGGTTTTGCTAACAGCTCTGATGTTCTTGTTAACAGATCTGATGGTCTTGTAAACAACTCTGACGGTCATGCTAACAGCTCTGATGTTCTTTTTAACAGATCTGACGGTCTTTCTATTAGCTCTGACGGTTTAGCTAACAGTCATGGAAGTTTTGCTAACATTCATGGAAGTCTTGCTAACAGCTGTAACGGTTTTTTACAGCTGTGATGGACTTGCTAACAGCTCTGAAGGTCTTATTAACAGCTCTGATGGTCTTGCTAACAGCTCTGACGGTCTTGTTAACAACTCTGACGGTCTTGATGGTCTTGCTAACAGCTCTAACGGTCTTGTTAACGGCTCTGACGGTCTGGTTCACAGCTCTGAAAGTCTTGTTAACAGTTCTAACGGTCTTGCTAACAGCTCTGACAGTCTTGCTATCAGCTCTGACAGTCTTGTTAACAGCTCGGACAGTCTTGCTAACAGCTCTAACCGTTCGCTAACAGCTCTGACGGTCTTGCTAACTGCTTTGCTGTGACAGGATTGCCTCACCAACAACTGTGTCGCTAGTCTAGTCAAGTATGTACAGGGTGGTCCAAAAAAAATGACAACACTTTAAAGCTGAATAACTCTCGGCACAGAGATCAGATTTGATTGAAATTTTCAGGTATTATCAACAACATATTAATTTAGAAAAATATATAAAACCAAGCTGATCGAACAATCACAGCGGCCACCACGCATTAATGTTCGCAAAAATGCGTGTGGGTCAAAAACCGAGCGAACAATTAGGACATGGATTACACGTGATTTGTGAAACAATAAAATCAGTTATTTTAGCCTGTAATCAATCAAGAGTCTTTTTTACTTATTCTGAAACATTTGTAGTTTAAATTTTTCGAATTTTATTCTTTATTAGTTAAAATTTTGTTTCAGAGGTGAAAACTGCGTGTATCTCCTTCTGACATTGAAAAAGCGTTTAGTTTGCTAATTTAAAATGAAAAAATAAAAACCAATTGAACAAAAATGCTTAAAAACCATCGATAAATTTAAGTAAACGTGGAATGTTCACCATCGACTAGCAAAATCTAATGTTTCATTTATTACGTGCATATCATCCCTTGAATATGCATGCACGATTTAGGCGGTTTTTGACCCATGCGCATTTTCGCAAACATTAATGCGTGGTGGCCGCTGTGATTGTCCGATCATCTTGGTTTTATATATTTTTCTAAGTTAGTATGTTGGTGATAATACCTGAAAATTTCAATGAAATCAGATGCCTGTGCCGAGAGTTATTCAGCTTCAAAGTGTTGTCATTTTTTTTTGGACCACCCTGTAGTTATGGCGATATGGTGATCCTGGGTTTGCTTGCGTCTTGAAACATAGCTTGCGACTCTTGCAAAGTTCCCGGCATTGCTCGATAATTCAATCAACAGTACAAAGTGGACGAGTAAGGGATGCTCTATACTTATTGGCAGTTTCAAGAAGGAAAATATGTTTCTTATGTTTCTTACGGTGTAGGTAAAAAGGCCTTAAAAACTAATTCCATTCAAGGAAGAAATTCCCCACCATTTGGAGGATCGGCTCGTCCGCCAGTGCGAACACACTACCGTAACCGAATCATTAACAGCGGGCCTTCAGGATCGGATTGTAAGATGAAGCAGACTTCCTTACATCTATGCGTATAAAGGCTTAACTGGACAACGTAGAATGTGTGTATAATTGTGTTGGGCCTGGCATTAATAGCCATGCTAATACTTCCTCTATTGCTCAACAATGGAGTTATCCAGGCCCTCTACGCCCAACCGCCCAACTCTCGCTTCAGCCGACAGCAAGCGTTCGGTTCAAGTACGCATTGTATGTACTGTAGCGTCGAAAACGCGGCGCACAAAGTGGGAGTGCACTGAAAAAATCCCCGTCAATAAAAAGTTTTTTTTCACCTAGCAGTTATAATGGCTAAGGCCGCCAATTATAAGAAAGCGTCTTAAAAGGTAATTGAATAGAAACATCCATTCTTGAGACAAACTGATTGCGCACATTAATTGACCAGTCGATCATGGAAGCAGTGTTTTCAAGAATTTAACAACAACAACAACAACAACAACAACAACAACAACAACAACAACAACAACAACAACAACAACAACAACAACAACAACAACAACAACAACAAGATTCATACATGTAAGAGGGTGTCTACGCAACAGGAACAGCAACGACAACAAAAACAACATAAATTAAAACAACACTAAGAATATATTCAACATGCAAGAGGGTGCAGACCCATTGTTTATGGTTTTAATATCTTTGTTGCACATACGTCATTTTATTGGTGAAGTAAAAAAATGTTTTTTGAAAAAAATGTGTTTATTTGATAAAGAATCAAGTATTATTGGACTCAAACTTCTTTCAAAATGTTTTAATACTCGCAAAAGTCATAGTTATATGAGTGTTTTCCTAATTTCTCACTAGTTCGTCTAGCTGATACAGGAATTTCATATGTACGTACTGTTCTGTCTGTACACGTACATAAGCATACATAACTACTAAGGCAGTGTAACACTTTGGTCGAAATTTACCGAAAACCACTTGTGGTCGAAGGAAATCATTAACAAAAAAACGAAGAGGGGAGGGGGTTCGGAGATTCTCAAAAAAATTGTTAAAGAAGCAATGTGAAAAAAATATTCAGAATTTTCTGAAGATTTTTTGCCCGTAAATAGAGAAGTTTCGGCAGTAATCCGCCAATTCATTGCATTTTGCACTTTCACCGTCATCGCTCATTACGGTGGTGTGAGCAATACTGAGTACTGTCATATGACAAACCGTAGAAATAATTTTGCTTGTATAGTATATTCAATGTTTTTCGTTTTTGACGCACCATTTGAATTCAAAACGGATTTTGGCGAATTTCAAAATTTTCAATAAAAGGTAATTTTTTACTGGACATTTGGACAAATTTTTGGCCTAATTTACTGTTGTAACGGGTCAATAAAAATATAAAAATATGTTTTTATATTAAGTAACCCTGTCATGTGCTGTCAAATGACAAACGATAGAAATAACTTTACTCGTATAAGTAGCTTGTTCATTGTATCGTGTTAGAAAATTTAATTTATATAAATATGCTACTACGAGTACAGGGGAATGGACAATAAACAAATTGTATGTGGGTTCGGCTAATGATATTGCATATGATTTTTCTGTAAATTTGAAAATGGAACTCACGGGTGAAAAATTTTACAAGTTTTCAGTAAAAATGAACCCGGTAAATTGGTCGTATATATCAGTTATCGTCGTTATTTTGCTACTCACGAAAGTACTGTATGTATACAAAGCTCTGCTAATATAATGTGGTGATAACGTTAGAATCAGTCAAACATTCAAGATAATTTATCAGAATATTGACTTGTTGATTATGAAAGGAAAAATTCTAGTATTGCTAATTTTCCACTCATCAACGCATACAACAGTGCTCAACTCGCAATTAAAATATAAAAGTCTCATCACTCCACTAACACTCTTTTCGAAAATACGTCGAATATAATGCAACAACACTCAGCTAAATAATACATGTTATCGTACGCAAGATTCTCCAGTTTCACATGCAAAACTTACTCAAATTAAAATGGTCAAAAACAACTGCGCGCAGAATTTATTTTCGTAATGCTCTTTGTGTGTCAATATACTCGGATCGATTAAAATTGACCATTTCGACTCATCAAAGGTTTTGCCGAGTTTCCTGTTACGTAGTTAATTAATACGGAAACGTAGTGCTTGTTTGGGTATCTATGTATGTATTAAGTGAGTAGAAAAATCTGTAAGTTTCTGCCTGTGTAAACATGTTTAAATGTTTTGTAAAAATGTATTTACTAACTGTACTCTGTGATTTTAAGATAGTGAAATAAGTGAATAAATTTTAACTACTTTGCCGTATGAAGTAGTAAAGTTTCGGCTCCGAGCAAAATGAGTATTGCGAGGGAACTATACAAATTGAACGACAACTAGCAAAAATTTCAAAACTAAACCAATTAAAACAAAACACACTAATTGGAGTGCAAATCGTTCATTCACCGGATGTTGTTTTTATGTTGATATGATCTTGTTTTATTCAAACTTTGGTTTATATATTCTGATAGGGACAGGCAGGGAACGAATCAATAATAAGAAACAAAGATGAAGAAAAAAACCAAGGAATTTTTCAAAAATTAAGAACAAAATCGAAACAACGGTACGAAGACATGTTAGCTGGAATGTATAACACAAAAGCAATACATAACACTAAAAATTTTAATGAGTAATCAAAGTTGGAAAAAAACCATACATCCAAGGAACTTTCGCCAAATTCATAAAAAATTCGTATTTTCCCAAAATTCATAACAAACTGTACAAAACTATGTTAGCCGAAATGTTACAATAAATTCAGTAACGACAGAAAAGCACGCAACATACTGAATTGACTGAGTTACAGTTCACGCAACCAGAGCAATCACAATAAATTAGGACACTCATTTCAAGCTCGTGACAATCGGATTCTCACTTTTCCAAGAATTAATTTTAGGTCACAACTCTTAGTAACTTTTGCGTATCAAAAGGCGTATTTCCGCATTTTTAATTTTCAAACATTTCATATCATGCTATGCGAGAAAAATGTTTACAAAATTGGTGCGATGCAAATTCAAATTCAGATCGGCATTCACCATTCAATTGATTATTTTATTGACGATGATGCAGATGACGCGGATTCCTTACTCAAAAATTAGAGTGAAATAAATTCGTACACCAAATCAAAAAAAAATAAATCATGAACATCGAATAAGCGGTCCAAACAAATTTATAAACTGGTAAGTTAGGCAAAGAATCAAGCAATCATAATGTGAAACCATGTACATAAAGCAGTAGTCAAACGGAACTTTAACAAAAACACAAGTGACATGTTTCTCGGCTTCATCTTCGTTTGAGCGCATAACTTCAATACAGTCCAGAAAATCGTACTTGTCAGATATGCATAAAATCTCTGTTGATACAAAAAATGTGGTTGTAAAAAAATAAAGTGTGAAAATTTTCCAAGTCCTCAAATCAATTGCCGCAATTAACTGTGAACAGCGTACTTAGCTTGTTACAAATGTTCGTACATACGTACAGTATTATGAAGCGTCTGTGTCTTACGAACTACCCGACGCAAAGCCAGTCATAACAAGTAATGTACAAAAGTTAGTGAGTACGTATGATTGAAAATATAACACTGCATGCGCATCATTGGCGGACGAGCTATTTTCCCAAAGACAGGGGAATCTGCTGAAAGAGAGGGAATTAACTGTTTTCCAGCCATTTTACCTACACTTTGACGAACAAATTCTGATATTTGGAACTGCCAAAGAGGGGGAATTCCACTCAATCGATGCTCTTTCGTCCGAAAGTGTGCATGCGTGCTTGTTGTCAACGAAGCATACAGGGTAAGGCAAAAGTAACTATACACTTGTTGAAGGCCAATTTCTCAAAAAAAATATTAGTTTACAAGATGTTATCAGCATTATTTACGTTATTATACCTGAAAAAACAATTCTGATGTCTATGTAAGCGTATCTTGAGTTATTTTCAATTTAAAACAAGATTTTCAGTATTTTCATGGTTTTTCCTCTTTTAACGTCTACAATTGACCTAATGGTCTAATCAAAATCTTCAAGATAGGATAAGAAGTGTATAAAACGTTTCACTTGATGTATCTGAATAAGAATTGAATGATTTCGGGTTCAGAATATCCTTATGGTTCAATTCGACACGGATAATATGATAAGGCCCGTTTTCAAGCTGCCTGCAACAACTGTTGCGATTTTTTGGAGTATTGACAAAAAAGTTCAAGTCAAATGTTTCTTGGACCCAACGGGACTAAAATAAGCCAATAAACATTAATATATTGTTTTCTGAAATAAGCTGTGGTTGTTAAGCTGAAAAAAATTTAATTTACCGATTTTCGGACCAAAGTTGGTGATTTTCGTGGAAAATGAAGCAACTATTCTAATTATTGTGCATGAATATCAACTTACGTTCCTGTTAAACGTTTCAGAGTATTTTGCAATATTCTATACAAACATACCAACATCAACTTTCATCAAATAACAGTTAATATGGCGAGATAACTGACAAAAATCCCTGAAAACAACTGGAAATTTGGCGAATTTTGAGATAAAGACGCATAACTCATGAAAATAATTGTTGTAAGTTAAAATAAATAGCAGAATCAAAATTTTCAGGTGTTTTAG
>OZ038447.1:2355782-2373282 GCA_964036265.1 Daptonema setosum | reverse complement strand
TCCCAATATTAGCAACAACATTAACAACAACATTAACAACAACAACAACAACAACAACAACAACAACAACAACAACAACAACAACAACAACAACAACAACAACAACAACAACAACAACAACAACAACAACCTGAATGCGGGTGTCGGTGTGACAGCACCAATTGCAAACGCGAGGCAATTCGTCATGGACGTGATAGTTATCGATGGACCTGAACCAATGTAACAACATTAGAAAATTTTATAAAATCGTTGAATGAGTTTAACTAAAGTAAAATAAATGAAAAATTCTTTCAATTTTTCAGAACATTTCTGATTCACTTTTTTTCAATAAACTGTCTAACTGACTGACTGACCGACTGACTGACTGACTGACTGACTGACTGACTGACTGACTGACTGACTGACTGACTGACTGGCTGACTGACTGACAGACTGACTGACTGACTGACTGCCTGACATTACCTGCTTCTGCCAATGTGGCCGCCAGTCGATCTCGTGGTGAAGATTTCGAAGATGTGAGGTGCCAATTGTGCAGAGAGATAAACCTTAATAGACAAAAATAACAATAACAACAACAACAACAACAACAACAACAACAACAACAACAACATAAACTCACATGTCGTCGACACCGACGGCCAGTACCAAAATCGGTATGATTGCATTTATAGGCATGAAGGGAACTCCGATGAGAAGCAAAAGTCCGAAGGAACTTGAGACGGCAAAAATTGGACACAGGATCTGCAATTTGTCAGTCAGTCAGTCAGTCAGTCAGTCAGTCAGTCAGTCAGTCAGTCAGTCAGTCAGTCAGTCAGTCAGTCGGGCAGTCAGTCAGTCTGTCAGGAAAACAGACAGTCACCAACTCCGATGAGTATTTCATTCGGCTTACACTGATGTAACTGAGATCGTAAGGTGCTGGTCTGAAATCGAAATGTTGTTGTTGTTGTTGTTGTTGTTGACGTATTAGACTAACCAAGCAAAAAACGACCAGAATAACACCCGTTAATGGCAAATACGGTATGACTTCATTACCGGCTCGCGCGATCTCTTTCGACAAAAGATCTGTGTTTTAACGAAAAAAAAACCTTACTCACTCACTCACTCGCTCATTCACTCACTCACTCACTCACTCACTCACTCACTCACTCACTCACTCACTCACTCACTCACTCACTCACTCACTCACTCACTCACTCACTCACTCACTCACTCACTCACTCACTCACTCTATAGAGTTCACTAACGAAACTGACCTAAACGAAAATGTCGAAACGAAACTTCCTACCGAAATACGCTGTTTCGATTCGGAGTATTCGAAACGAATTTTTTGAACATTCGTTTCTTTAGCTATCGAATCGAAAAGTTTCGGTTGGATTTTCGTTTCGGTTCGCACTAACGAAATTTGAACATTTCGTTAAGCGTTTCGATAAGGTTTCCAGTGATTTAACTTAATAATATCGACAAATAAAATTTCAAAATAAATTCAACTTCAAATAAATTAAGGTATGAGTAAACTTAGTAGAAAAAATATCACTCACTCACTAACCTACTTGCTCATTCATTGAATCACACACTCACTCGTTCATTGAAATATTCACTCACTCGCTCACTCCATCACTCACTCACTCCATCACTCACTCACTCCATCACTCACTCACTCACTCCTTCACTTATTCAGATAATCACAGACTAACAGTTCCCGATAACTGAGGAATAAGTGAGACTTTTTCTACCAGGTTTACTCATACCCTCATTTATTTGAATTTTGAATTTGAATTTATTTTGAAGTTTTTTTGTCGATATTATTAAATTAAATCATTCGAGGCCTTATCGAAACCCTTAACGAAACACAGAAATTTCGTTTCGAATCAATCGAAACGAAGCAAAAATATTTTGTTTCGATTGGATCGAAACGAAACTCAAAAGTTTCGATTCGTTTCGTTTCGTTCGTTAGTGATCACTACTCACTCATATAATCACTCACTTCCCCACTCACACACTCACATACTCACTCACTCACGCCTTCACTCACTCACCCACCCACTCACTCATTCACTCACTCACTCCCTCATTCACTCACTCAATAATTCACTGACACACACACACACACTCAGTCACTCACTCACACACTCACACACTCACTCACTCACTCACTCACTCTCACATACCCAGCGAATGGGGAAACGCGACCACCGGATTCTCCGGTCTCTGATTCCACTCATACAGATAATCCATTGCATTCCACTGCCATTCAGTCAGCCAGTCTTGTAGAGTGGCATTCTCAAAAGCAGAACGAAATCGTATTATCATGGCTTCCGATGACAGAAGCGTCCTGAAAAATGAGATAACGAATTACTCACTCACGCACGACGCCCTTCATTCACTTAATTATTCACTTTGTTCAGTCACACCCTCACGCAATAGCTCATTCAGAAAACTTACGACTGTCTGGAATCGTTGAGTCGATTGCTCTCTGTTCGAACGCCCAAGAATGTTGCACCAAGATACATTCTTTTGCCGAAAAAGGTCATTCGTGGAAATGTGAGTTTCAGCCAACTCGATACGAGCGGCAGTCGCTGAAACCATAATGATTAGTGAGTGAGCTAATGAATGAGTGATTGAGTGAGTGAATGAGTGAGTGAGTGAGTGAGTAAGTGAGTGAGTGAGTGTGTGAGTGAGTGAGTGAGTTAGTGAGTGAGTCAATGAATGAGTGGGTGAGTGAGTTAGGGAGTTAGTGAGTGAGTGAGTGAGTGGGTGAGTGAGTGAGTGAGTGCGTGAGTGAGTGAGTGAGTGAGTGAGTGAGTGAGCGAGTGAGTGAATGAGTGAGGTGAGGTGAGTGAGTGAGTGAGTGAGTGAGTGAGTGAGTGAGTGATTGAGTGAGTGAGTGAGTGAGTGAGTGAGTGAGTGAGTGAGTGAGTGAGTGAGTGAGTGAGTGAGTGAGTGAGTGAGTGAGTGAGTGAGTGAGTGAGTGAGTGAGTGAGTGAGTGAGTGAGTGAACGAGTGAGTGAGTGAGTGAGTGAGTGAGTGAGTGAGTGAGTGAGTGAGTGAGTGAGTGAGTGAGTGAGTGAGTGAGTGAGTGAGTGAGTGAGTGAGTGAGTGAGTGAGTGAGTGAGTGAGTGAGTGAGTGAGTGAGTGAGTGAGTGAGTGAGTGAGTGAGTGAGTGAGTGAGTGAGTGAGTGAGTGAGTGAGTGAGTGAGTGAGTGAGTGAGTGAGTGAGTGAGTGAGTGAGTGAGTGAGTGAGTGAGTGAGTGAGTGAGTGAGTGAGTGAATGAGTGAGTGTTTGTATGAATCGAACGTTTATGGTCATATTGACACAAGCCTGGCATAATTGCATTGGTTCGGGTTATAATTGTATATGCACTGAAAAAGTTTCATGCAAAATCATACTCAGCAGCATAAACCTAAACAAAGATATTTCAAATGTTTTCAAATATGTGAGTACAGTGTACCATCGCACATTCTTTACTATTACAACAACAACTCTAAGCATAACCACCCAGTTCTTGGTTCAGCCGTCAGCAAGCGTTCGTTTCAAGTATGTACATACGCATACTGTAGCGTCCAAAACGCGGCGCATAAAGTGCGAGTAAACTGAAATAACTCCCGTATATATGAAGTTTCTTTCCAATTAGCGTCTTTTATACGGTAATAGAAACAAACATCCCTCTTAAAACAAACTGATAGCGCACATTAGTTGACCAGTCGGTAATGGAAGCAGTGGGTCTGTTTTCAAGACATGAGTAACACTAAGTAACAACAACAACAACAACCACAACAACAACAACAACAACAACAACAACAACAACAACAACAACAACAACAACAACAACAACAACAACAACAACAACAACAACAACAACAACAACAACAACAACAACAACAACAACAACAACAACAACAACAACAACAACAACAACAACAAACATGGTTAACAAACATGATCAAAACAATCTTGCTTTTTCTATTAATGTTCGGTAAGGCAGCATTTGTTTTGCAGGACATTACATCTGCACATTACACCACGACTAACTTGTTTTTTTTTTACACTTTACATTTTATCTTTTTACTTTTTACGCTTTGACCCTATTATACAATTTACCCATTACCGTAACATGCATTAACATACTATAACAAATGCTAAGCAAATTGAATTTGTAGGCGCGTTGAGTTAAACTTGTTGAAGTTTGATATGCTTTCATCCAACGTTTCCACGTCTTGTTGCTATTTCAGACTTTTTTTTGTTTCACAATTTGTGATAGTTAAAAAACCAGAAGTGAACACAAAACGTCTACTCAGATAATGTTGCGTTATTAATCATGCAATTGTCTAGACGTCGGTAGTCGTGCAAATTTTGTATTGTATACTCCAAAATTTTTGGATAATTTTATGATTGTGCGTCAACTGCCGCCACTGCTAACTCCAATATTTTTGGTTTATTTTATGGTTCATTTTATGGTTTGTTTTGAGTTTTATGGTTTTCCCCTGCACAGTTCACTACAACGGCATTTCATACAGAAGCAAAAATATTTTATTACAATTTCTGAAAATAGATAGTCGCATGAAAACGCTAACAATCTTAAAACCAGCGTTTTTAATCGTTTAAAAAATAACTTAGTAAGTCAGAACTATCAATTTAAAGTGTAGTGTGTGTCTTTTTAACTGAATGAGTTTATGGATTTTGATAAATTTATCACTCATGCATGGTAAACTTTTCTCGGAAAATTTGAGTTCAATCAAACTTTAGACAACGTTTTTTATAATAATTTTTTCGAGAACGTTGTTGCTTGATACATGTGAATTATGAAAGTTAAAATTCAGTAATAAATGGCCCCATGAATACTCATGGAAATTTCTAGAGAAGTCCACAATTTTTCCTCAGATCAAATATTTCAAAACACCGCATCTCGTTTTTTTATCAATCGTGAATTCGGTATGTTATACAGTATAAGTTATATATAAAAATATAATTTATATGTATAATAATAGTTTCGTATACTTACTGTATAAACAGTATGTAAAGCCCGTATGTTGTTTCTGCAAGCAAAAGTGTTGCCCAAGAGGTCTGATAATGAAACATCACTAGCCTCGGTTGACACCATAGTTCAACGCAGTATAGCATGGGGTGATGATGATTGATGTTTCATTATCAGACGTTTTAAGCAATAGTTTCGCTTGCAGAAACAAAATACGGGCTTTTACACAACATGACTGACTCATCCCGACAATGTTGCATGATTGTTGCGAAAAAGCTGTGACTAAATTAGCGAACATGTTAATTCAATGACCAATAAATCACGTTATTGTGTGAAAAAGGCTCTGTTAATTCGACTTAGTTAGCGCAAGTGGTTCGAGGAACAAAGACAAACTTCAAAACACTGGCGGACGAGCAGAACCTTCGAAGAGAGGGGAATATCTCCAAAGAAGGGAAATTGTCTGAAATTTGGCCATTTTACCTACATCTTAAGGAACAAACTCTACGTTTAGAAACTGCTTTTTCCACCCCTTCTCGTCCGCTAGTGCTACTGAGGTCAACAACTACTGAACAAAATAGTTTTACGGTGTCTAGAATCAACTGAATTTAAAAAGCTATCGTAAGAAAATTACTAATAAAAAGATGCGGAAAACCAAATTGACAGCAACATGACAGTAAATGACATGACAGGACAGACATGTAAACAATTATTATGCTGGGGGAAATGGTAACCTATAAAGTAGGTAAATTAGAAAAGGTAGTCTAACTTGGAGACAGAGACAGAAAAAACGTGTTTTTGTTTTTGCTCCATCGTGAAACAACGAAAAAAAACTAGTGACGCGGGCGTCGTCAGTCAGGACCTCAAACTATCTAAAAAAAGGAATATAAAAGAAAGAATCACATGTTTGTATCTGTTGGGTGGAAGCAACGGCTTGAAACACAATGGAATATAAATTTTAAAACGCTTTGCCTGAGAAAACCTACAGGTTGTATGGGGTTTGCGGCCCAAACAACGATCTCCAGGTTTATTTGGGTTTTTGAAACCCCTAATAAAGGTAGTTATGGAGCCAAAATATTTCGGGCCTAGAAGCACGCTTTCGATAAAAAAATTAATGATCAAAATTCGAAAAACTCACTTTTTCTGAAAAAATTTTTTAACCATTTTTTTGCGATTTTCGAATCATTACAATTTAATGTAATCCAATTAATTTAATTCAATCAACAAGCTATCAAAATAAAAATTTACATGCATGTTCTACGTTTCAATGCGGTCATTTTGAACTATATTTGAGGTAAATTTAAGAAAAATTGATTTCAGTAATTCTTCGATTATATCGTCCATTCACATCAACATGGTGTCAACTTTGACTCAAAATTCTCGAAATGGCCTCCGTGGGAGAAAGTTGCTGTATGCGGCAATGGATGGATCATTGATCGGTCATCATCACCCCATGAACCCACCCGCCCCCCCCCCGCATCGACCTGTAGAACGGTGAAAAAATTTATTTTCTAAAAAAAAATTGCGAATTTTACTAAAATTTTTGCTTCTTTGTCATGATAAGGGGCACATAAAAATTTCTGACGGCGTATCTCGTTTTAGAAGGTTTGTCATATGATAGACAGGTTTATAAGCTACATTTTGAGCCAACAGAAAATAATTTGATCCATTTTTGAACCATTTAAAAAGGCATACCACCATTCGAGATCGGCATTTTGCAGGTACCATTGTAACGCTTCACCGGAACAAATACGTTTGGGAAGTAAATGTGAGCCGTCTCAGAAAAATTTAGTTCCAAAGTATTTATAACCTACCAGTATAGTATATCAAAACGTTATGTCAGTTTGTTTCAAAGTTTCTAAAAACAGTAAATGGCCGGATTTTGCGACTTCGGCTGGAAGGCACGCGTCACCAAGCGATCTGGCGACTTTAAACGGCAGCCGTCAGCGATAGAAGCATGTTGTCAATGAATGAATAACAGGATATGAAAGTAGATCTAATTTCACGTGTTTTGAGCTTTATTTGACCGTATTTGATCAAATCTTC
Organism: Daptonema setosum; assembly: GCA_964036265.1. NCBI lineage: Eukaryota > Metazoa > Nematoda > Chromadorea > Monhysterida > Xyalidae > Daptonema > Daptonema setosum. The sequence continues at coordinate 2,366,266 of OZ038447.1, read as the reverse complement.
AATATGTAGAACAACCCTGGAAATTTCTTCAAATTAACTTTCTTCTTGAAAAGTATTATTTGAAGACATGAAAGTCAAAATAAAAGTCATAATTATATAGACAAAGCAAGTTTAACGCATGATGCCTTCATAATGCAGGTTCAAAAAGTTCTTATGATATCCCCTGCTGATATGGCCCATGTTTTCAAGCTACGGCCTATTTTTTGCGAAAAATAGCTGGTTTTCCTCTGTTTTCCGTTCATGGCCGATCGTTTGTCTTTGAATCATGCATGAAAATACCTTCCCTTCATAAAGAAAATGACGATAAGAATCAGCCTTTAAAAGATCACAAGTATGATTAAAAAAGAAATTATCCAAACTTCAATTCAGCTTACTTGTTACGTTGTAGGTGAGCACTCTTTTCGGGTTTCAAATCAGACGAGTTTATTGGTGATTGGAAACATGTAGATGGAGATTTAGGTTTTCAAGACACAAAAAGATTTCAAAGCCCACTCGTTAGTTAAATGTCTGTCTTTGCTGCATTATGTAAAAAAGCGGTCGGTGCAGCGTGTTATGTCTTGTAAAACTAACTGTTGCCCTACACATCATAAAATTGAATTTTTCTCTGACTATAACGGGAATATCACGATAAAATTTTTGGGGTATTGAATAGGTTCCGGCGCAACCGTTCAGTCCGCAAGAATAATGAAGAAATTGTTCCTACCCATGAAACATCACTTTCACTACTTGTTTATAGTCGGCGTACGTTCTCGTCATTTTTTATATGAGTTCTTTACATCTGTCGAACTGTAAATGAGAGAAAGCGCTATTCGTTTTTATTTGCGTCTCATCGCGTAAGTCTGGCGCGATGAGTCGCGAAATTGCGTGATTTTGCGATAGGAACAAATTTTGGATCTGCGATTTTGCGACTTATGGCGCGTCTACCGCGCGATGAGTTGAAATTAAGTATGAATAGCGCCTTACTGACTAGCTGAATGAATTTGGTATAAAATTGTCAAGGAAGCAAATTAAAAGTACGATATACAGTATGCAGTTAATCAAAAAAACGTTCGACTAGTAAATTACCACAAAACATCATAAAATTTGCAACCAAGGACAAGTATGAGTAAGTGGAAAATCATTCCAGCAAACATTTCAAACACAGAAAACAGAAGAAAACCAGCTATTTTTCGCAATAAAGACCGTAGCTTGAAAACATGGGCCATGTTATGAATGAGGTTCGAATATTTCGCGACAAAGACGACAAATTCACAGTTTTTTTAATAAAACTCTTGCCACACACCTTAAACTGGAAATTTGAAATTAATGTGCCTGGCAAATTTTTCACAAAAAAATACTGTTATTGAAAATTTTTTGCAGAAAAACTGTCCCAACAATGTCCCGCAAAACTGTCGCGAAATATTCGAACATCAGTTATAGCAGGGGGTATCATAAGAACTTTGTCTAGATAAATATGACTTCTATTTTGACTTTCGTGTCTTCAAATAAGACTTTTCAAGAAGAAAGTTAATTTGAAGAAATTTCCAGGGTTGTTTTACATATTGAAGATTTGATCAAATACGGTCAAATAAAGCTCAAAACACGTGAAATTAGATCTACTTTCATATCCTGTTATTCTTCTTTGACAGCATGCTTCTATCGCTGACGGCTGCCGTTTAAAGTCGCCAGATCGCTTGGTGACGCGTGCCTTCCAGCCAAAGTCGCAAAATCCGGACATTTACTGTTTTAAGAAACTTTGAAACAAACTGACATAACGTTTTGATATACTATACTGGTAGATTAAAAAATACTTTGGAACTTAATTTTTACATTTACTTCCCAAACGTATTTGTTCGGTGAAGCGTTACAATGGTACCTGCAAAATGCCGATCTCGAATGGTGGTAAGCCCCTTTAAATGGTTCAAAAAAGAATCAAATTCTTTTCTGTTGGGCTCAAAATGTAGCTTATAAACCTGTCTATCATATGACAAATCTACTAAAACGAGACACGCCGTCAGAAATTTTTATGTGCCCCTTATCATGACAAAAAAGCAAAATTTTAGTAAATTTCGCAATTTTTTTAGAAAATCGAATTTTTCACCGATCTACAGGTCGATGCGGGGGGTGGGTTCATGGGGTGATGATGACTAACCAATGATCCATCCATTGCCGCATACGGCAACTTTCTCCCACGGAGGCCACTTCGAGAATTTTGAGTCAAAGTTGACACCATGTTGATGTGAATGGACGAAATCGAAGAATTACTAAAATAAAAAAATTTTAAATTCACCTCAAATATAGCTCAAAATGATCGCAGTGAAACGTAGAACATGCATGTAAATTTTTATTTTGATAGCTTGTTTCTATAAATTGTTATGATTCGAAAATCGCAAAAAATTGATCAAAACTTTTTTTTCAGAAAAAGTGAGTTTTTCAAACTTTGATTATAAATTTTTTATCGAAAGCATGCTTCTAGGCCCGAAATATTTCGGCTCCATAACTACCTTTATCAGGGGTTTCAAAAACCCCGATAAACCAGGAGATCGTTGTTTGGGCCGCTACCTGTAGATTTTCTCAGGCAAAGCGTTTTAATACAATTAGATTGTCGGATACTGTACTTTTAATTGCGGAGCACTGTTTTCAAAGTTGAAAGTAAACCAGAAAAACGTTTCACTAGATTCATGAAAAAAATTATTCGAATTTTTTAAGACAGCGTGATAATCAAATTACCATTTAGACTTTCAACGCACGGTAACGAAACGGGGAAGCGCACGCAAGAAGGCGCACGGACAGGCTGGCGTACGTGTGCGCTGGAAGTACATACAATATAAGCGCCCCATTGCACGTGTGGCGTCCAGGGCTATTGCCGCAGAGAACTCACTTATCCAATACACATTTCAAAGTCACTTACTGGCGGACGAGCCAATCCTCTGAAGGGAGTGGAATTTTTTCAATGTGAGGAATCGGCAAAGTCATAATCAAATTATCATTTGGATTTTCAGCGCACGATAACAAAACGAGTAAGCGCACGCATGAAGGCGCACGGACAGGCTGGCGTACGCGTACGCCTGCGCTGTAAGTATAACCTTCCCATCGCACGCGTGGCGCCCAGGGCTACTGCCGCAATGAAATCATGTCGCAAATGTCGAATAAACAGATGCAAGTCACTTACTGGCGGACGAGCCAATTCTCCAAAGGTAGAAGAATTTCTTCAATGTGAGGAATCGGCAGTATGTACATATTTATGTCATTTCATTTACATATTCAGGATAGCAATGCACTCTTTAAGACAGCTAAAGAGAGATTAATTCCACATTTCCCTCCCTTTCTCATCCGCCTCCATTTTCCCTCCCTTTCTCACCCGCTTGTGTGCCAAGTGACGTAATTTCAGTCAACTTGACAGCTCTTTTTTCCAAGTCCAAATCATTTTACATCATCGTTTCAACAAATTCAGCCCTCAAGCGAGTTCCTCAACTTGGACTTGCAGTCATCATCACCCCATCAACTGAACATGACGCAACCAACAGCGGCAATGGCTCAACTGGCCGGTTATGGTGAGAGGAATGACTGAATTGTTTGACTGACTTACTGACCGTCTGACGCATTGACTGACTGATGGACTGACCGACAAACTGACTGAAGAATTGATTGAACAGCAAATGCTATGAAGCTCAAAACTTACCCAACAAAATTACCAGACGAAACAACCACTCAAATCAAACAATTGGTCTATAATGAATGATGATTGACTCATTAAAGTATTACTTTTTTAAATCACCAATGAGGTGGGGAATTCCACTTCCCCTAGCTGTTTTTGTCCGTTAGAGTAAAACTTACTGATTCAAAGACCAATTACAGCTAACGGATACTATGTCAGTCACTCAGTCGACTGAAGACTTGTTCGAATTCATTGGGCCAACACCGGCCAAGCCAACCAAGGTGAATAATTATTAACAGTACCTCTGACTGACTGACTGACAAACTGACTGACTGACTGACTGACTGACTGACTGACTGACCTGACTGACTGAATAACTGACTGACAGTGAGTGACTGAGTGACTGAGTGACTGACTGACTGACTGACTGACTGACTGACTGACTGACTGACTGACTGACTGACTGACTGACTGACTGACTGACTGACTGACCTTAACAGACCCTCCTTTGCCAGCACACGCCACCGCCTCTGATGAAACACAGGCCGAGTCCGTAGTCAACGCACCCATTATGATGTGAATTGTTTCAATGTAATATGACTAGGGACACACCCGGGGAATTACGCCGACCTTTTAGAGTCGGGGTACTCAGCAGGGGCACAGCCGAGCAGCGCTGCGCGCATTGCGCCGTGGTCAACAACTTTCCAATACACATTCGTACCATTGTGAACTGGAATTTGGAATTATTTTATTGTGTGCAGGGTTTTATTATAATAATGCCGGATGAGTAACTATAACTAATTTAGTTTCAATGCAGTTGAGTCCCGTGGTCACATAAAAACACCATGAAAAAACACATCCATGAAGAAACACATCCATGAAAAAATTTTGCTTTCAATACAGTTGAGTCCCGTGGGCAAAATTCCAATGCAGTTGAGTCCCGTGGAAAAACAATTTTGCTTTCAATACTATTGGGTCCCGTGGGCAAACTATTTTAGTTTCAATACAGTTGAGTCCCGTGGTCAAACTATTTAAGTTTCTATACAGTTGAGTCCTGTGGGGCTTTAAAGACAGTTGAGTCCCATGGGCAAAATTTCAATGCAGTTGAGTCCCGTGGGAAAACAATTTTGCTTTCAATACTATTGAGTCCCGTGGGCAAACTATTTTAGTTTCAATGCAGTTGAGTCCCGTGGGAAAACAATTTTGCTTTCAATACCATTGAGTCCCGTGGGCAAACTATTTTAGTTTCAATGCAGTTGAGTCCCGTGGGCAAAATTTCAGTGCAGTTGAGTCCCGTGGGAAAACAATTTTGCTTTCAATACTATTGGGTCCCGTGGGCAAACTATTTTAGTTTCAATACAGTTGAGTCCCGTGGTCAAACTATTTTAGTTTCTATACAGTTGAGTCCTGTGGGGCTTTAAATACAGTTGAGTCCCGTGGGCAAAATTTCAATGCAGTTGAGTCCCGTGGGAAAACAATTTTGCTTTCAATACTATTGAGTCCCGTGGGCAAACTATTTTAGTTTCAATGCAGTTGAGTCCCGTGGGAAAACAATTTTGCTTTCAATACCATTGAGTCCCGTGGGCAAACTATTTTAGTTTCAATGCAGTTGAGTCCCGTGGTAAAACTATTTTAGTTTCTATACAGTTGAGTCCCGTGGGGCTTTCAATACAGTTGAGTCCCTTGGGCAAAATTTCAATGCAGTTGAGTCCCGTGGGAAAACCATTTTGCTTTCAATACTATTGAGTCCCGTGGGCAAACTATTTTAGTTTCAATGCAGTTGAGTCCCGTGGTCAAACTATTTTAGTTTCTATACAGATGAGTCCCGTGGGGCTTTCAATACAGTTGAGTCCCGTGGGCAAAATTTCAATGCAGTTGAGTCCCGTGGGAAAACAATTTTGCTTTCAATACTATTGAGTCCCGTGGGCAAACTATTTTAGTTTCAATGCAGTTGAGTCCCGTGGTCAAACTATTTTAGTTTCTATACAGTTGAGTCCCGTGGGCAAAATTTCAATGCAGTTGAGTCCCGTGGGCAAAATTTCAATGCAGTTGAGTCACGTGGGAAAACAATTTTGCTTTCAATACTATTGAGTCCCGTGGGCAAACTATTTTAGTTTCAATGCAGTTGAGTCCCGTGGTCAAACTATTTTAGTTTCTATACAGTTGAGTCCCGTGGGGCTTTCAATACAGTTGAGTCCCGTGGGCAAAACTTCAATGCAGTTGAGTCCCGTGGGAAAACAATTTTGCTTTCAATACTATTGAGTCCCGTGGGCAAACTATTCTAGTTTCAATGCAGTTGAGTCCCGTGGTCAAACTATTTTAGTTTCTATACAGTTGAGTCCCGTGGGGCTTTCAATACAGTTGAGTCCCGTGGGCAAAATTTCAATGCAGTTGAATCCCGTGGGAAAACAATTTTGCTTTCAATACTATTGAGTCCCGTGTGCAAACTATTTTAGTTTCAATGCAGTTGAGTCCCGTGGTCAAACTATTTTAGTTTATATACAGTCGAGTCCCGTGGGCAAACTATTTTAGTTTCAATGCAGTTGAGTCCCGTGGTCAAACTATTTTAGTTTCTATACAGTCGAGTCCCGTGGGCAAAATTTCAATGCAGTTGAGTCCCGTGGGAAAACAATTTTGCTTTCAATACTATTGAATCCCGTGGGCAAACTATTCTAGTTTCAATGCAGTTGAGTCCCGTGGTCAAACTATTTTAGTTTCTATACAGTTGAGTCCCGTGGGGCTTTCAATACAGTTGAGTCCCGTGGGCAAAATTTCAATGCAGTTGAGTCCCGTGGGAAAACAATTTTGGTTTCAATACTTTTCTATACAGTCGAGTCCCGTGGGCAAAATTTCAATGCAGTTGAGTCCCGTGGGAAAACAATTTTGCTTTCAATACTATTGAGTCCCGTGGGCAAACTATTCTAGTTTCAATGCAGTTGAGTCCCGTGGTCAAACTATTTTAGTTTCTATACAGTTGAGTCTCGTGGGGCTTTCAATACAGTTGAGTCCCGTGGGCAAAATTTCAATGCAGTTGAGTCCCGTGGGAAAACAATTTTGCTTTCAATACTATTGAGTCCCGTGGGCAAACTATTTTAGTTTCAATGCAGTTGAGTCCCGTGGTCAAACTATTTTAGTTTCTATACAGTCGAGTCCCGTGGGCAAACTATTTTAGTTTCAATGCAGTTGAGTCCCGTGGTCAAACTATTCCAGTTTTTATACATTCGAGTCCCGTGGGCAAAATTTCAATGCAGTTGAGTCCCGTGGGAAAACATTTTTGCTTTCAATACTATTGAGTCCCGTGGGAAAACTATTCTAGTTTCAATGTAGTTGAGTCCCGTGGTCAAACTATTTTAGTTTCTATACAGTTGAGTCCCGTGGGGCTTTCAATACAGTTGAGTCCCGTGGGTAAAATTTCAATGCAGTGAGTCCCGTGGGAAAACAATTTTGCTTTCAATACTATTGAGTCCCGTGGGCAAACCATTTTAGTTTCAATGCAGTTGAGTCCCGTGGTCAAACCATTTTAGTTTCTATAAAGTTGAGTCCCGTGGGCAAAAATTTGCAATGCACATAAAAACACATCCATGAAAAAACACATCCATGAAGAAACACATTCATGAAAAAAAACATCCAAGAAAAAAAACACGTCCATGAAAAAAACACATTCATAAATAACACATTCATGCAAATACACATACATTTTCATAACATAGAGCGGAATCTTAAAAAAACACTAAAAAAGGTAAACATTGTTGACAACAATAAACTATAAACTATAAACTGTTTGAACTATAAAGGGAGTGGGGGTTGAAACGAAACGGATAATTTTAGTTAGCATTTAACTCGTTCTCACATTGACTCATTCACTCACTCACTCACTCACTCACTCACTCACTCACTCACTCACTCACTCACTCACTCACTCACTCACTCACTCACTCACTCACTCACTCACTCACTCACTCACTTACTCACTCACTATCTCACTCACTCAATCACTTACTCACTTACTCACTCACTCACTCACTGACTGACTCACTCACTCACTCACTCACTCACTCACTCACTCACTCACTCACTCACTCACTCACTCATTAACTCACTCACTCAAACATTGTTGTGTGTTGGAAAAAGAAATCAATACCACGGATGGATAAGCTGTGGGGTGGGTGTGGACACAATTCCGTTGTGTATAAAGTGGGTGAGAAACTTTAATAATGTCGATATTTCCCCAGTGCGACATTAAATAGGACGAGTTCGCACAAACCAACCGTTCTAATTCGTTCGTTCTCAAAAACCAACCCGAGGCGATTGTGTAACTGTCCAAAAATAAACCGAGGATGACATCCTCAAGTTTTAATGGGTTAAAACCATCTGATAAAATGTTGCCGGTTTTTGAACTAATAGTGAGCGTGAAACGTGAACAATTTTTCAGCTTTTTTTATTTTTGTAACTGACTGACGGACGGACACTATTTCATTGTATAAAGAGATGTTTCAATGTGGTGCTACGACGATATGAATCAATCAATTCCAAATCTCTATTCATAATTCAAGCATTTATTGGTACTTGTATGTAGTTCAGCGAAGTGAACTATTTAGATACTGTGAGGAAATATACCATAATCATTTTGTTTGGGTTGAATTTGATTGTGCGCCACTTTTTTTGAGAGTTTGTTTTCTTAAAAGAGTATTCCGTGCGTGGTTTTTTCAAACATTTAATTGGATTTTCAACTGATCTCGTTACATTTCTTACAGTATAATATGTCTGTGTAAACCTTAATTTAAACATATTAAGGGAACGGCCTGGCGGCCGTCCCTTGATTATGAGCTTTAACATGCACTTAATCTGTATTTTCTATCGGTATCTTTTCGTGCACCATTCATTGTTTCTTTTACCAAAATGGGTTTTATCATTTAACAATATACGTCAATTTCACTGGTTTGATTTCATGTCTTTACCTAGTTACCAATGAATATTTATCCTTACTTGAGTTTGTTGACTGTTATGATTATGTTATGTACCGAAACAAAATGAATAATCAGCTAGTCGCCAATCGCCATTCATTGAGTTTATAAAACGGTTTGATTAAAAACAAACGAGAAAAGTTATAGTTCTATTCAGTGATCAGGCTAACGAGCCGACCCTTCGAAGCATGGAGTAAGTATGAAAACATTATAGAATCCCCAAAAGTAAACTTTTTTACATCCAAAAAGGGGGTTCTATCATTGATGATTCTATTATACGCTTGCGATGGAGAAAGGGAGGAAAAGTGGTTCCAAAACACCACATAACTCGGTTTTGATAAGAGGGGCCACACTTCCCATACAACCCGTAGATTTTCTCAGGCAAGGTGTTTTAAAATAAATAACAGAATCATCATTAGCATCTGTTTGACTTGTTTAATCATATTGATGCAATATAATTTTTTGGAGAAATTTCGCGTGAACAAGTGTATAGTTACTTTTGCCCCACCCTGTATAACTTTTACAATAGTTTTAGAAAACCACTCTAAATCATCTGGCTCGTTATCGACGTTTACTCGGTTGGGTTTATTTTCTAGACTTTCCTATGCTGTTTATTTTTTCCTAATCATATGTGAGGTCAGTTGTTGCTGGTGTTCTAGATTTTCTTTGTGATCGGGCAGCGAACTATTAAGGTTTTTTTCAATTATTTATATTTCGAATTCTACAATGCGTTCCAAGTTTATTCATATTTTGAATTACATATTATGTTTTTAGATTATTTCTATTTCGAAGTCTGTAATATGTTTTTAGATTATGTTTAATTTGAATCTACTGATCAAGTAATCTAATCTCAATTTGACTTTGATCACTAATATAAACTCGATGCAGCCCAAACTAAACTCGTTTGGTTTTTTAAACGAACGAGCACGCTTCACGATTGAAATAATTGATTGATGAATAAATCATTAGCATCAAATACTTAATCATTTTGAAACTGGTGGTCTGTAAAATGTTTTCTCATATGGTTTTCTTTCTTTTTTAAGTAGTCAATTTGTCGGAGAAAATCTCACAGGTGCACCTCGATTATAAAAAAACTGTCAAAATCTGAACCGAACAGGTATTTCGAAATACAATGATATAAATGATAATTTATAAATATAGAATTAATACGTACATGTCATACATATCATAGGGTTCACGATTAAGTATGATCACTCAAACTTCCCTGATTGATCTATGAATTTTTTTGATAAGTTTATTCATTTATCATTGCTTCTAAAAAACTTTCTGCTGATGTAGACGTGTAACTCACTCAGCGTGACTAGCAACATGGGTAGTAACTGAAACACTCACTTACTCACTCACTCAATGACTAACTCATTTCACTCACTCATTCACTCATTCACTCACTCACTCACTCACTCACTCACTCACTCACTCACTCACTCACTCACTCACTCACTCACTCACTCACTCACTCACTCACTCACTCACTCACTAACTCACTCACTCACTCCACTCGATTCACTCACTCACTCAATCAATCACTCAATCACCTCACTCACTCACTCCCAGAATCACTCACTCACTCCACTCCACTCCACTCACTCACTCACTCACTCACTCACTCACTTACTCACTCACTCACTCACTCATTCACTCACTCCAAGAATCACTCACCAGTAAGGCATGTATTAAGCCCAGTAGAACGACGAGGGTGATTGTTTTCCAGAACACGATTATTTGATAAGAATCGACAAATAAAAAACTGCTGACAGACAACAAAGTTGACAGTCCAGCCTGAAAAGTACAGGGTGTCCCACTTAAAAGTTTCAATGAAAATGTCCTTTTGATAGAATTGACCAATTAAAAAAAATTTGCGC
>OZ038447.1:2330525-2350582 GCA_964036265.1 Daptonema setosum | reverse complement strand
AAACCTTGAAGTACGAAGATGAAAAAATTCATGCTGGCCTCAGATTTGATGGAAAATCCGAAAATGAAATAAAATTTTCAAAAAAGTCACTAAATTAATGTGAACCGAGGTCACCAACCCAAAAACTTTCAAACGATTTGAATTCGCGCCAAAATAAAATCCGTACGTGCGACCTGTTTACAAGAAAAAAAAGTTCAACTGTCGTAAGAATAGCCGTCATAACGTATACATCAAGGTCATGTCTATTATGGTTTTGACGTGCAAGTGATGGTTAACTGTTGCATTTTGCAACAGAGCTATGAAAAAAATTGCAAAAACAACAGTCTGATGCTGCTGTCAAAAGCAACCGATCCGAACAGTAAGTTTAGTACATAATTGCCATCAATATACAGTACATGTAATAGGCCAAAGCGACGCGCTTTCCAACAGCGCTCAACTTTATAGTCGAAAATGAATTACTGTTTAAAAATTTGTGATAAATTTTTTAATAACTCATTGTTTGTCGTTACAGATATTGTGGCATAAATTTCCTTGACTCTGGTGACCTTTTCATCCTGTAACTGAAAATATTTCCATCAAAATTTTTTCTTCATATTCTTGGAACAGTAGTTTGACTATACTCGTTGCATTCCAAGCTCAAAGTCAGTCAATCAGTGCACCGCTGAATTGGCTATTTTAGACTTTTTTTATACGGCAAATTATCCTTTTGTGTGTATGCGTTTCGTTGTTAGGCGGCGGCGTTTAGGAAGTTCTACACAATACTACAGAGCCTGCAGTTAAACCGCTACATTATGCTCGAAACGCCGAGTTGATTTAACAACGACATAACTTGGTCTTGAAATAATAATTCACCAATTGACCCATAAAAATTGTTACCTAAGAATCTGGCTTGATAAGCGATATATACTGCCCAAACTTACTCGTAAGCGTAACATGTTTAGTCTTCGTATTTTGGTTGCAAATTTTTCTACAAATTTTTGCGTAAACTTGCAAGTTGATCCATAGGTTTTAGTAATCAATCAATCAATTTACTTTAAATCTAAGTGTCAACGCACGCAGGCAGAGCTGGTTTCAACCTGTTGGTTTTTGATTGGATGATTTTAACGGCGTTTTGCAACGATAAAGGTGTATTTTTTCATACGCATACAGTAACACTAGCGGACGAGAAGGGGTGGGAAAAGTTGAATTCCTACCGGTTTGGCGTTTTCAAAAGGTAGAACTTGTTTCATAAGAAGTAGGTAAAATAGCCCTGAAACTGCCAATTCCCCCCTGTTTGACGAAATTCGTCTTCCCGCTCGTCCGCCAATGTACAGTTATGAAGAAGATGTGTTCTTCCGCCACTCAATTACCGTAAACCCGCGCAGTGGAGAAAAAGTGCTTTACTGCCATTATTACCGTCAAGAAGCGACGGTCTGGGCGCGGAATAAATAAGTTGACTTATTTGGTAGATACAGGGTGGTGGAATAATGCGGGTCGTAGTATATTTCATGTTATTTTAGTAATTATAGATTATATTATGACTTTGGAATAAGCTGCCTTCGTTATATAACATTGCGCATTAGGTTGTAGATGATGTAAATGATTTAATGTATCTTTGTGGTCGGCATAGAAATGCATTCTCATTCACTCTCACCGCATGTTGAATGCAATTTTTTGCGTTCAATGTTATATTCATGGGTTTTCGGGAGACGTTCCTGTTCTTCTTCACAGTTTAGGAATCTGATTTTGGCGGTTGTTTCACGATTCCAACATTTTTCGGGCATGAAATTGAATGAAAATGTTACATTCAACTTAATGACCAAATACGACGCCTAAACGTCCAGACTGGGTAAAGACACAGTTTGTGCATTGCTTCTCAAGTGAGATTTTTCTGTAAACTGTTTCTGTATGTGTTTCGCTTCACATCGAAAACTGTGATACGAAATAGTAGCCATGCAAAATTATTCCAATCAAGTCGCGCACAAAAAGTGTTACAACTACATACATAGCTGCTCATCGGCTATACATGCACAGTAGCGCAGTAGCACAGTAGCACAGTAGCACAGTAGCACAGTAGCACAGACTATAACTAGGACTACATACACCTAAAAAGTTCACCCTGCAGTGCAGACGATGCTTGTTCACCCTGTAATCAAACATTAAATGGTGACCTGCAAAGTTTGTTGTCTTGTATAATGCAAAAATATATGCTCGATATTCACTGTTTCGTCGTTAGTGCTGTTATTAAATTATTCGTTTTTCATAAAACGTGCTGTCATAATAAGTTTTAACTAAATTTCTTTTTTTGAGTTGAATTTTCACTGATATCACTCACTCACTCACTCACTCACTCACTCACTCACTCACTCACTCACTCACTCACTCACTCACTCACTCACTCACTCACTCACTCACTCACTCACTCACTCACTCACTCACTCACTCACTCACTCACTCAATCCCTCACTCACTCCCTCACTCACTCACTCCCTCACTCACTCACTCACTCACTCACTCACTCACTCACTCACTAACTTACCCACTCACTCACTCACTCGCTTATCATTTCAGTGCCGCGTTTCGTTTGTCCCAAGTGTCGATCACAGTACAACCGTCACTACTGCTGGAAGGTGCACATGGCCCGATGTATGCGACCGTCCACGGCACCTGGCGATCGAACATCTGCCCAAAAGTATTCACCTCAACCTCCAGCCCAATTTGTGCCAGTGATCAGTGCCAAAGATGTTCCGATGAATCTACATAACCCTTCAAGCACTTCGTTTGAACCGTTGGGCCATTTGTGGAACAATGAACCTATCCTGGCTGAACAACAACAACAACAACAACAACAACAAAAACAACAACAACAACAGCAACAACAACTACAACAACAGCAACAGATTTATAGGGAACAGCTCATGATGCAATGCCCTTCGCCAAACACCTTTAAAACGTTCTTGAAAGTGTTAGATCACGAAGAATCAGAACAGAGATTAAAATGGCAACAACAGCAACAGCGACTACTCCAATTAAAAGAACAGGAAAAATTAACACAAAATGAAATAGAACAACAAAAGCAAAAGCTCAAACGACAAAAAGAAAGACTAAAACAACAAAAGCGACGACATCAACTAAAACTGCAACAAGAACAAGAACAACAACAACAACAAGAACAACAACAACAACAACAACAACAACAACAACATGAACAACAACAACAAGAACAACAAGAAAAAGGTCAACAACAATTATATTTGGACTATCCGTATTCAGTGGTATGCATCAACGGAGTTTATCCCAAAAACCCGAAAAAGCCAGAAAACCGGTCTCGAGATACGAGACAGCGAAGATTTCGGTTTACAGCAGAAGGTGAAATGAGTTGGGCTACCAAATACACTGCGAAGGAACAACAACAACAACAATCGCTACAACAACAAAAACAACAACAGCAACAACAACTACAACAACAACACCAACAACATGAACAACAACTACAACCACAACAACAACAGCGACAACAAAAACCGGTTACTCAGCAACCTTACAAAAGCAGCATTTTCCCTGATGATGAGCAAGTGTACTTGCATCAGTTAGTGCAACATCAATATTTATTGCAACAGCAGCAGCTGCAACAACAACCACAACAAAATCAACAACAACAACAACAACAACAACAACAACAACCACAACAACAACAGAAACACTACCAAAAACAAGAGCAAGTGCTTCATTCACCAGAGTCAAGATATGCACAACAATCAAAAAAAGAATACCCATCAACATTACAACAGCAACCTGTACAACAACAACAACCATCAACACCACCACAACAACAACAGCCATCAACACAACAACACCAGCAACCTTTACAACAACAACAACCACAACAACATCCATCAACACCACAACAACAAAAACCTTTACAACAAGAACCACAACAACAACCATCAACACCACAACAACAGCAGCCATCAACACAAGAACAGCAAAACTTCCGAAAATATGACTTGTATCCCTTCTGGTGGCCATATCAAGGTTTTCATGGGTGGTTGAACGGATTAGGCATACCTGTTATTTGCAAAGATGCCCTCGATGAAACGACAATAAATTTAACAAACGAAGATTTATAACATTTTTCTGGTTATCCATGTGTCTGAATATTTATTTGGGTGGCTAAAAAGTAGGATATCATACGTTACAAGTTTTTCCATCTTTTTAATATTAATAAGGGTTTAATAACCGGTGTACGACTGAACAATACTGTGTGTTACGCATTTGTATGACACTCACATATATAGTGAAATTTTTTGACAGCGAAACATTTTTGTGTCTGCCATTTTCACATGTCATGAAATTTTGTTTGGATTGATTGCCTATCATTAAATTCAACTACACTGTTTGCTTGTGGTTTCAGAGCCTCGAGTACCTAACACCGTTATTCCTGCTTTCCGCCATATTGCATTCTTTCCACCTGATTCACTAAACCTCATTTGATATTTGAATCATTCTGCTTTCGGCTTCTGGTAAAAAATTTTAACACTAGCATTACCAGATCTATGAACAATCAATTTCCTGGCCCTCTGTAAATCATTTCCGTACGTACTTGTAACACTATCCATTAGCTGACGAGGAGGGGTGGAAAATGGAATTGACCCCTTTTTGGCGTCGTAGAATTTGCTCTAGAATGAATCGGCTGAAAACTGTCAATTCCGCCCTCTCTGATAAAGAAATTACCCTTCCTTTGGAGGGTTAGCTCGTCTGCCGGTGCACTAAGCCTTTTCTCTCAAACTTGCTTTTTTTGTGTTGACCAATTTTTTGTCATAATGAGAAGTAAGTCAAGTATTTATATTTCATTCCGTTTTTTATATATTGTGGTTATTGTACATAAATTTTTTACTCAACGGTGTACTCACATGCTTGCCGTGAAACAATTAATTGGCTCAAATAAATAAATATTAATAAATACCATGACTGGGTAGTCAATACATAACATAGATACAAGTCGCAGGTAGTGTAGGTAACACAAATATGAGCATATTAAATTTACCGGTTTCTTTGGGCGCCTCGAAATAAGTCGCCAAAAACTTCTTTCAGAAATACTAACTATGAACACCATCATTTAGATATAAAAAACCCACATAGTAGTAATTAACAATTACAACTAATAATGTACAATGATACAAAATATATTTGCTTCACTTGAATAAGTCTATTTAAAAACGTAATCAGTATCGGGCGTTCGATGGCTGAGCGGTTTGGCGCCAAACTGTGACTGACCACCCGAGTTGGGTGTCAGCACTCGAGATACCATTTCGTCCGTCGGGAAGCCCTCCGGCGGCAGATCCGCCTGCAAAACGAAGTAAAATTCTGGGAACAAGGTAAGAAAAATGAAATTCTCACCCAGTTCGAAAATTGAACTGATCCTTTAAGGTGTAGTGGTAAACTGCTAGTGATAATTATGCTTCTTCCAAAAAATCCCCCCTCCTTTGGATGATTGCTTCGTCCGCCAGTGGGAATCACATAATAGCTTATCACTCATTCTACCTGAAAACTGCAATAGTGCCAGTAATAAGAAAACTGAATTTTACTCGTGGTAAAAACTTTGGTGATGGTAACATTAAACTATTGTCTCACTAGAAGGCAATACCAACCCTCAGTTTTCCGTCTCGATTTTTGATGACAATATTGCGTTGGTCCCGCTGCAACTCTTCGATTATATCTTCGGTGCGACCTGACACATGAAAACTATGGAAGAACAACAACTAACAAAATAAAGGATTGAAAAACTTGATTCAGATTCATAAAATCTAAACCGGAAACCAAACATGTGAACCGACCACCGAAATCAGTTAAATCAGCTGACTAATTGTCTACTAACTAACTAATTAACTAAATAACAGTTAAATAACCGAATGAAAATTTATTTTATTTATTCATGAAATCCGAACCGCAGACATGAAAACCAACCACCAAGTCTGTGTTTGCGTTGTTCCACCAGATTCAACCAATTCTGGGCATCGCGATCGATGTCATTCAGACGGTCGTTGCGCACTCGTGCCGCGAACACCAAAAGTCTGAGTCAGTAAGTGAGTGATTGAGTGAGTGAGCAAGTAAGAGAGTGAGTGGGCAAGTGAGTGAGTGAGTGAGTGAGTGAGTGAAAGAGCGAATGAGTCAGGAGAGAGTAAGTTAGTGAGTGGGTAAGTGAGTGAGGGATTGAGTGTGTAAGACTTAAAAGGTAGTTACAGTCGACTATTGGTCTCAATAACATAGTCGGATTACAAAGACTCGTTATCTCTATATCTCTCTCAAACAGTTATCATGATAAAGTAGTATATTATTATATAATATCGCAGTTAACGTAAATCCAACTTTTCAACTTTACATATTTACCACCACACCATTTTTATTCAGTTTCAAACAGGATGAAGAACCATACGATAGTCATACTCTGGTAATAACAGACTCGTCGCTAGCGTAGTTTGTAACATAACAAATCAAAACAGTTGATTTGGTATTGTTACCAAAAATAAAAAATTTCTACACATTACACTAGTTCGACAGAAGAACTGGCAACATTAATGCAGATGCAGTTAACAATTGAGAGCAACAAATGCCGACTAACTTGAACTACAGCCAGTATATAAACATGACTAATTTGAACTGCAACCAGTATATAAATATGACTAACTTGAACTGCAACCAGTATATAAACATGACTAATTTGAACTGCAACCAGTATATAAATATGACTAACTTGAACTACAGCCAGTATATAAACATGACTAACTTGAACTACAGCCAGTATATAAACATGACTATTATTATGAAGAACGTGATTTTTGCACAGATGATTAGAGTTTCCAGAATAGTCTCCAATATACAATTCTTAAGATTAGCCATGGTTGATATAAGTAGTGCAACACTTTTGAACAAACACTCACTTTCTTACGTTGTACACAGCCTGTTTCACTTTTATGACAGAAAGAAAGAAATGCTTTTCAAATTTGGTATACATAACAAGTCGCAGTTTGCTTGGCTTTGTACAACAGTATATTGTAATCTAAGGGAGCAGGGGTTCGACTGACGAGCCTCACCCTGCTTTCTTCGTTCTTACGTGTCTCGAATAAGAGGCGAAACACGTAATTACAAGACCACATCTTATTCTAGGTTTTTATTTTTACCTTTACACCTTTTTCTACTTTTAGCATACTCCAGTACTACGACTAAAATGGGCAAAGGCAAAAACAACAACATTCAGCCTAACAACAACAATGGCAGCAGCAATAACAACAAACTCAACAAGCAGAACAAAATTTTGGCCAAGGCCAAAAGAAATACCAACACCTCACTGGCGGACGAGCGAAACCTCCAAAGGGAGGGGAATATCACCAAAGAGGGGGGAACTGGCAGTTTCCAGGCTATTTTACCTACACCTTAGGGAACAAATTTTCCTTTTTCAAAACGCCAAAGAGGGGGGAATTCCACTTTTCCCTCCCCTTCTCGTCCGCTAGTGCAACACCTCTGCTCTGATGATCCCAACGACAACGGCAAACGCGTCTACGTCAGACCGACAGAGTTGCCTAATTCTAGGGTTAATATTACTCACTTTTTTCCTTTATTTTGAAGTATTTTTACTTACTCACTTTAATAACTTGAACTGCAACCAGTATATAAACATGACTAACTTGAACTACAGCCCAGCCAGTATATAAACATGACTAACTTGAACTACAGCCCAGCCAGTATATAAACATGACTAACTTGAACTGCAACCAGTATATAAAATGACTAACTTGAACTGCAACCAGTATATAAACATGACTAACTTGAACTACAGCCCAGCCAGTATATAAACATGACTAACTTGAACTGCAACCAGTATATAAACATGACTAACTTGAACTGCAACCAGTATATAAACATGACTAACTTGAACTGCAACCAGTATATAAACATGACTAACTTGAACTACAGCCCAGCCAGTATATAAACATGACTAACTTGAACTACAGCCCAGCCAGTATATAAACATGACTAACTTGAACTGCAACCAGTATATAAACATGACTAACTTGAACTGCAACCAGTATATAAACATGACTAACTTGAACTGCAACCAGTATATAAACATGACTAACTTGAACTACAGCCCAGCCAGTATATAAACATGACTAACTTGAACTGCAACCAGTATATAAAATGACTAACTTGAACTGCAACCAGTATATAAACATGACTAACTTGAACTGCAACCAGTATATAAACATGACTAACTTGAACTGCAACCAGTATATAAACATGACTAACTTGAACTGCAACCAGTATATAAAATGACTAACTTGAACTGCAACCAGTATATAAACATGACTAACTTGAACTGCAACCAGTATATAAACATGACTAACTTGAACTGCAACCAGTATATAAACATGACTAACTTGAACTGCAACCAGTATATAAACATGACTAACTTGAACTGCAACCAGTATATAAAATGACTAACTTGAACTGCAACCAGTATATAAACATGACCGCACAAAACGAGCCAAAAGCCAGCTTCATTATCTGATCGGTAGATACGCGTTCAACTGGTCTGCAAAGTTTGGTTGATCTACTTTTCTTAAGCAGAGTTTTGTTCAAGTCAAGTCAAGTCGTTTATTCAGTCTGTATACTGACAAGAGGGCACAAAAAATGACTAACAAGTTAGTCGTGGCGTAATGTGCATGATACAATACAATAAAGTAAAATAAGCAAAAAATTTATTTAGGATAATTAAAATTGAATTTTTTTTAGAGGAAAATGGTAAAAATAAGAAGAAAAAGAATCACCGGACAACAAAATATATGATTATTGTAATTTAATTTTTTGAAAATAAAAGGTATGTTATCATGATAAGATTAGATCACCCTGAAATATTGGTAGTTAATAGAGGGAAAAGTAATAAAAAGATTAAAAGATAAAAGAACACTGTATTGAAATTAGAGAAAATATGTTGTTAGTAAGTAATTTTAATCAAGTATAAATTGAAAGATTAAACTTAATAAAAAAGACTTTGATAACAAAAAATTGTAAAAATTTGAAATTTAAAATTTAAAAATTGATGGTGAAATACACCATAAGAGTGTATATAATCTGTGATATAAGAAAATTAAAATTAATATTAAAATAGTATTTAATAACAAATAAAGTAAAAATAGCAATAATAAAAATAATAATAATAATAACGGGAAAAATAAACAAGTGAGGAAAACCTGAAAGCAGATTGAATAAGCTTGTAATAATGATGTAGCCTGAGGGAGGAGAATTTGAGGTGGGAAATAAAATTTTATAAGTAATAATAATAATAATGTGTTATTTGTAGTTATTTTATAGAATATTATAAAATAGTATATAAAAAATTATAATCATAAT
The DNA here is from genome assembly GCA_964036265.1 of Daptonema setosum. NCBI lineage: Eukaryota > Metazoa > Nematoda > Chromadorea > Monhysterida > Xyalidae > Daptonema > Daptonema setosum. The sequence continues at coordinate 2,341,192 of OZ038447.1, read as the reverse complement.
AGAGTATTAAGAATTAAGAATGAATAATTTGAGTGAGGGAAGAATCGCGGATAATATATAAATGTGTTGTTTGGTTAAGAGCAAAGAGAAGTAGAAAAAAATATAGTAAGTTTAATAAGATATGTTGAATTAATTAGAAAAATAGAGAAGAATAGTAAAATTTTAAGAGGCTAGAATTGTATAAAGACAAATATGGGTATAATGGAAAATGAAATAGCAATGAAGATTGAAGTTAAAGTTAAAATTAAAGTTAAAATTAAAGTTAAATTTAAAGTTAAATTTATTCAGTGTAAGACAATGAGTAGGTGAACCAATAACATGAATAAGATGTCCTAGAATATCTGATATATTAAAGACTGAAAAAAGAAGTAATAAAACGTAAGGAAAAGTAGATATTAAGATATAGTTATAGATATTAAAGAAAATGAAAAAAGTGAATAAAATTAAATTAAAGTAAAAGTAAAGTAAAGTTTTTACATATGCCTGAAAACATCAATAGTAAAGTAGGAGTTGACATCAGACCTGTTGCACAATGCGTTAATAATACGTTAATAAAATGAGCATCAAAGACAATAGAACGAAACTCTTTGATTGTTGAATATACAGAATAACCAAGAGAATTGAAGGCTTTGATTGACGAAATATGAGGGGAGTTATGGTAAAAGGTTGTAGAATTAGATTTATAAGTTAGTTGGAATGAATGACGATTAACCGATTGGTGGTTCGATTGAGGTGAATAAATAATTAAACCAGGGAAAGAGAAACGAGAGACGATTGAAATTTTGTATAAAAAGAGAAGACGAGCAGCACCGGCAGTAACTGAAATAGGTAAAATATTGCAACGACTTAACAAATTAGCATAAGAGACATCATGTGAATAACAATTGGTAATGTAGCGTAAACAATATTTCTGAGTTCTGTCTAGTATAATACGATGGGTAATTTGACGTGGATAACAAGACTCGATGGCATACAATAAATGGCAACGAAGTAGTGTGTTGTACAATAATAAGCGTGATTTAAAGTCAATGGATTTACGGAAAATACGAATGGAGGCCGCAACATGACGTTTTATAAGGGCACATTTTTTTACATAGTGGATATGAAAGTCTAGGTGTGCATCAAATGTAATACCAAGATATACAATAGTGTCAGAATATTTGACAGAAATTTCACCAATAATACAGTGAGAAAAATCAGGAACGTTGACATTACTACGTGGGTTGGAAAAAGCAATATAGTTGGATTTGGCAGGATTTACAGATAAATAAAGGGAGTCACATAGATGCGATATGACCTTAGAAGACGTGGAATTCAAGGCATTAAGATCAACATTGGTTTTAAGAGATGAGATAATAAAGAGATCATCAGCATAAGCAAAAATTTGAGGTTGACAGGAAAAAGAAGTAAAATCCATAGTGAGTACAGAATTTATATATATGATGAATAACGTTGGTCCAAGTACACTACCTTGTGGGACACCTGAAATAATAGAGGAAGACGAAGATAAAATATCATTTACACGAACAGATTGTGATCGATTGTATAGATAGGATTTTATAATGGAGAAAAGTGGAAGGGGTATTCCAATGTGACATAATATTTCAAATAAACGATTATGAACAACACGATCAAACGCCTTAGTAACATCAAGAGATACAGCACCCACACGAGGATATGAAGTAAGACGGTTATAAATGTTATCAATTACAGCATATAGGCAGTCCTGTGTACCACGACCAGGCCTGAAACCAAACTGGGACGGTGATAATATACATGAAGTGTAACGACGTAATAAGGTAATAATATAACGTTCAGTGATTTTCGATAATGTAGACAGAACAGAGATTGGACGAAAATGGTGGGCATGTGTAGGATGGCGAATTTTAGGTACAGGAGTTATTATAGCATGCTTCCACTGTGAAGGATAAGAACGAAATTTAAGAATAGAGTTGATCATAGTACATAGAATAGGGGCAATAATATCACGGGAATCTTTAAGTAATAAATTAGAAATATTATCAGAGCCAAAACTATTTTTATTTTTTAGATTTTTAATTGCGACACGTACAAATTCAACATCACATGGTGGTAGCGGATAATCAGGCAAGTCAGAAATATCAGGAAAAGGATGGGGAGTATCATTGAATTGTGAAGAAAATTGGTTAGAGAGAATTGATGCAATGGTAGTGGTATCAGCAGTTACTGATCCATCTATGTCAACCAGGGATTGTAAGTTAGAAGAGTTAGATTTGTTTGTTGAAAAATGGTTTGACAAGTTGGACCAGTACTTACCGGTGCTGGGTGAAAGGGATAATTGATCCTTAATATAGGACCGTCGATCTGTAGCCAGTCGTTTCTTAACCTTCTTGGTAAGTTTGCGATATAAGTTATAATTGTGTTTACGGAAAGCAGTATGTTTTTGAGAAATAAGGGATTTGAGTTGAGCAGAGAAATATGAGGGCCATTTAGTACGGACAGTAAAAGTTTTGGTTGGTACAAATAAATCACGAGCAGTCATTAAAGTGGAATGTAATATGGCATTTGCAGAATCAATATCATTAGCATTACAAATGTCAGGAATTATATTGCGGGAAATAATATACGCATCAAAGGAAGGACGATCAATCTTAGAATACAAGTATACAGTTTTACGAGATTGATATAGATTGGATACATGTTCAATTGGTATATGCACAGTTATTTTAATACCGCGATGATGATTTTCAATAGGTGGCAATAACTCAGTATAATAATTGTCCGAGAGTGAATCTGGAAGATAAAAAACATCAATAAGGGAACTAGAATTAGGTAAAACATGAGTTGGAGATTCAATAACTTGGGTAAGGTCAAAAGCGGAAAGAGAATTGATAAGATAATTGCAGTGAGAATGAGATTTATTTGTGGGTAGATGACACATATTAACATCACCAGCAATGAAACAGTAATCAACCTGTGAAGTGACCTCAGACAGACAAGTTACAAGAGTATCAGTAAAATCCGAATAAAGTATAGTTGGTGGTTTATAGACATTGAAAATACAGCATTTAACATCATGGAATTTAAATTTAATACATTGAATTTCAGGACCATCAAAAGCATGATTAAAGGTAACACTTGTAGGAAGAAGGAAATCACGAATATATACCGCAAGACCACCCCCATTGGCATTACGATCACAGCGGAACAATATATAATTATCAATGTTAAAATTATCAATAATATCAGAGGACAGTTTAGATTCTTGAATTGTAAAGATATCAGGGCGTTTAATAAAAATAGTGGCAAATATTTGATTATATTTCCCCTCAGTGAATTTACGTTGAAAGAAAAAATGGTTAATGGTTTATACACAAGATCCGCTGACACACTGCCAGCTGTAGCCTGGCCAGGACTCGTCTCTAGGGCCGTCTTAGTCGGGTGACCCAGTTCAGAGAAAGTAGTTGACGATGACGATGAAGCATGAGAAGTAGCAGTGACGCACGGAAAACACATGATTGAGGCAGAGATGTTGTAGTTCATGTGTGGTTTTTTGGAGAGCACGATTTTACGTCCGTTCACTCCTCCAGACGGCGACGAAATGGCGTTAGTTCAGATGCATGGGCTCCCTAGGGAGGATTTGGTCTGCCCTCATACGGGCTCTCCGATGAGTGCCGCAGTCGTCGCTCCGCATGAGCCCTAAAGACTAAAGCACTTACTGAAGTATCAACGCATCATTCATTCACTCACTCGGTCAGTCATCTTATGGAACGACTTTATCACGTTCACTTGAAAACCTAAACATTCGGTGATTAACTCAACGGATCATTACTCGCTGGTTTATTTAGTAACACATCAATCATTCATCCAGTAATCCACCTAATCAGAGGTGGGCCGCAGGGGGGGGGGGGGGGTAGGGAGGGTTTACCCCCCCCCCCCACTTTTCAGGGTCGGCGGGTAGCCTACCCCTCCCCCCTAGACAAAAATTTAGGTCGCCTACCCCCTCCCCCCCCTACTCGAAATTTTTGAGAAAATCGGCCTCAAAACCTCGATTTTGAGGCTCATTTTTCAAAATTTTCTGGCTGTAAGAATTTTTTTTCGAAGAAACACGTTTTCTGGGTTAATTTTCTTGGTTAAAACCTGAAAAAACCGGTATATGTGATGTTTATACCATATAATAGAAGATTTTTTAGCAAAAACAAGCAAAAAACAAGCGTTTTATGCGAAATTTTTTTTTTCTACCCCCCCCCCCTACCCGACCTTACCCCCCCCCCCCCCCCACTTTTCGGACAGGTCGGGTAAAATGGGATTTTCTGTCGGCTACCCCCCACCCCCTGCAAAGTGCCAAAAAACCCGGCCCACCCCTGCACCTAATCATCCATTAACCCATTGATTCGTTGAATCATTCATTAACTGTCTTAACAAATCAATCAGTATCCTCATTCACTCAGATGCAGTATGCAGATCATACATTAAATCAAAATCACTGAACCATTCAGTATCAGATTGACTCACTTACCGATTGCTGAATCGAATCATCCAGTAACTCACTGAAATCAATCATTCAATTGCAGGTCGCATCCACGCCAAACGAGAGTCGGGTGCCAAGCTAATCTTCTATGACCTGCGTGGAGAAGGCGTTCGGTTGCAGGTCCTGTTTTACAGTCATTTATTTTTTGAATTATTATTATTATATTTAAGTTCCTCGATTTTTTTGTTATTTGATATTTGTCGGGCTCAAAGGCATTGACAGAAAATACCAGAGCTTTATAGCATTCTGAAAACAGTTCATTCCCTCAGATCCAATTTGTTCACTTCAGTTTCTTGAATGATTCTAGTAAAATTTATACATCATAATCACCTAAATTCTTCACAGGTAAAACATCAGCAGAATCACCTAGAATGTGACTCAATTTGACCTCTACTACTACTATATTCAGGTTATGGCCAACGCCCGCTACCACGAAGGCGGTGACGATGCGTTCACTCACATTCACGAGAGGATACGACGCGGTGACATTGTCGGCTTTGTCGGTCATCCAACCAGGACAAAGAAGGTCGGAGTCGGTCTTTTAGTCTGTCAATCATTTATTCAGTATGTTGTAATTTTTTTAAATCAGTTTTTCTAGTTAGCTCGTCAGCCAGTCATTCAATCAGTCAGTTATTATCCAGATCAATATTCATCGTTTCCTGTCAGTAAGTCATTCATTCAATCAATCACTCATTAACTCAGTCAGTTATTCACCAGTTCAATATTCATTGTTTTCTGTCAGTACGTCATTCATCCAATCAATCACTTATCCACCACCGAGTAAACCCTCGATTGTAATTCCAGCAATCACTCAATTCAGTCACCCGAGTCACCTATATTTTACTAATCAAACGTAGTTTCCAAAAAAATGGTTGATGTTTGTCTGACTGTCCATCGGATTTAAATTTTGGTGGGAGAAAATTCTCGTTAACATCTTTTATAATTTCAATTCAGTTATTTTTCAGGGTGAGCTCTCAGTGGTTCCGACATCGGTCACACTCCTGACGCCCTGTTTACACATGCTGCCACACTTGCATTTCGGTCTGAAAAATCAGGAGACCAGGTACGTTGGATGTTCGTCGAAAAGCGGAGTTAATATATTCGGTATACATCTATTCTTCGGAAACAAATTAAAAATTTCGGAAAAGCAAAAGGGCCAAGGGGAGGTGTTTCACGTTTCTCTTTTTTTCTTGTCCAATGTCCGCTACCGCTCATGCCGCTTTCACATCGTCTGAAATTTCCGTTTGCAAATTTTTGATTTTATTATAAATGCATTCCGATTCAAAAATTCAGTTTAGGATACGTATTAGCATGTTATCAGTCGTTTTATGATGATGGTAGGCTGAGACGCAAGCGGACGAGAAGTGGCTTTCACAGGATGTGTTTGAAAATGTGTAGGTAAAATTATCAGAAAACTACCAATTCCCCCTCTTTGAGGAAGTTCCCCGCTCTTTGGAGGATTAGCTCGTCCGCCAGTTATGGTAATTGGTATGTACGTCCTTGATTCAGGTATCGTCAACGCTATCTGGATCTGATCATGAACGAAAATGTCAAGAACAAGTTCGTGACGCGCGCGCGTATCATCAGCTTTGTGCGCAAATATCTCGATCAGATTGGGTTCTTGGAGGTTGGGCGTTGCTTGACTTATTGTTTTTTTAAAGAAATAGTGTATGTTCAGAGAATCAGAGTAGTCTCCCTAAAGTTTCCTAGATTTGTAGTCTAAAGTTTTTTCTTCTTCATAGAAATGGAATGTGGATTATGGACTCGGTCAACGATCACTGCCAGGATAAGATACATATCTGAAAAACTCTTGAACCATGGAACTCCAGATTAGCAGTTTAACGATCTAACCACTCGGTCATCCAATCATTGAAATTGCAGGTGGAAACGCCCATTATGAACATGATTGCGGGTGGCGCCACGGCCAAACCTTTCATCACACATCACAACGAGCTCAACATGGATCTGTTCCTGCGTGTGGCACCCGAACTGTATCTCAAGGTTGGTGTCACTTTACGAACAAGGGAAGAACGAAAAAGTGGAATTTATCCTTTTTGGTAATTTCAAAAACTAGATTTAGTTTCTTATCGTGTAGGTAAAACGGTTCACCTCTTTCAAATTAAATCCCCTCCCTTCGGGGATTGTCTCGTCCGCCTCCGCCAATTGGATGATTATTTTCCTGTGGTTAAAAGACGGAATTCAAAGTTTTATTGAATTTCGAGGTTCCATCATCGGAGAATTTCTGGCTTGGCCTTGGGAATCCTGGGATCATTGAAACTTGGTGGAAGTTATCTTTGTATATTTTGTGAACTTTGTATACTATGCCACAGGGTTATAATCAATGGGATCTAAGATTATATTAAGTCATTATTCGTCAGTTCCATTGGACGTTCATCGTTTCATCGAATTCAATTTTTCGAACCACCCACCCAACGCTCGTTAGTCCACCATCTTAACCACTCGGCCATCTTGCAGATGCTGGTCGTGGGTGGCATTGATCGTGTATATGAGATTGGTCGACTCTTCCGTAACGAAGGCATCGACCTGACTCACAATCCCGAGTTCACCACCTGCGAGTTCTACATGGCCTACGCCGACTATGAGGACTTGATGAAGATCACTGAGGATATGCTATCACGTTGGTTTCTGGACGCGAAATTAGAATAAATTTTGGTATTCATATTTTCTGATTTTTTTTCAATGTTACTTGGACTTAGGCAACAGTTTTTACTGGGACTTCTAACTTGCGCTCGACGCACTCGACTAGAAAAACGACAAAACTGATTAGTATACTAAATTTAAATAGACACGGTAAGTTGTACTGAAGTAAGATTTTTCCATCCAAAAATTGTTCACCTAGTTACATGACAAGTTGTATCTTTTCCATACAAGTTCACCCTTTTCAGAAATGGTATTATCGATCAATGGTTCGTATGACGTTACGTACCATCCGAACGGCCCCGGCACAGAACCCGAGCTCAACGTCAGCTTCAAGCCGCCCTTCCGAAGGGTGCGAATGCTCGACGAACTCGCCAAGAAGCTCAATACTAAACTGCCCAAACCCAATGAGCTGGATACGGAAGGTGAGTAGAGTAGGCTTATCATATATGACTACAAAATATGAAACATATTGATTGACTAATAAATTGAATGATGGAAGATGGAAAGAATTCTCATTAGTATTATACTGATTAACTTGAAGAGAAACTATAGACCAATTACGTTTAAACCCAACCCTTTCGGTTAATTGAACACATCGTTCAGACAGACAGTTTTGTTGAACCTTTAATTTACCAAACCCGATACCACGCCCTACGAGGAAAAACATATTTTACTGAAATGAAACTATTTTACTATTTTGAAACCGACGAAATGGTGGTAAATCTCACTCTCCTTTGTGTCCCGTTTGGGCTGATTGGTAATTTTATTTTTTTTCAGCGGCTCGAGCAGCGTTCGATCGTTTGTGCCTGCAACACGCCGTTGAGTGTCCGCCACCAAGAACCGTATCACGACTCATTGATAAAGTTGGTGATTTTTTGCTATAACTTTCTTTTTATACTGAGAACTGAAAAAAAACTATTTAAGCGAGACAAATCTTTGGCTAAACTTGACATACAAATACGTTTTTACCATTCTTAAGTTCGCTTCTTGATGTACTGAGCGAATAGCTATTATAAGCATATTGTGTGTACGATATAGTAAGGAATGTGTTTATGTAATGTGTATTGATATTGATAAGTTCTGAAAATATATATTGTCTTGGTGATTATCCTCACTCTCACGTAAATATGGTGGCCGTTATTTCCTATATTTAGGACTTGATGATCCAACTTTGCTATTGTGGCATAACAATATCGAATTTAGTTTAGATTATATTTTAACTCCGCTATTTCTATTCCAGCTGGTTGGTGATCTGATCGAGCCGGACTGTCAGGCACCGACGTTCATCATCGACCACCCGCAGATCATGTCACCGTTGGCCAAATGGCATCGATCCGAGATCGGGCTGACCGAGCGATTCGAGATGTTCATCTTCGGCAAGGAAGTGTGCAATGCCTATACCGAGTTGAATGATCCCATCACACAGCGGATGCGATTCGAACAACAGGCCAAGGTTGGTCAAACTCATTGCTATTTTTGTAAGACCCTCGATTCACAACATCGGATCGGTGAACCATTGGTTGTTTGGGATTTTCCTACTCTTAAAAAGACACGGCTCGCCACGCCACCGATAATCGAGTTTATGGTTTACAATGGAGCCAATTCTGAGTTTGGAATGTATCTATTCTGTAATCAATTCTTTTATTCTATTATTAATTCATCTATTTTATTCACCACTTACTCCAAACCTAAACACCCTGTTAACCTCACAGTATTTCGTTGCAGGACAAGGCGGCGGGTGACGACGAGGCGCAGCTGGTGGACGAGAACTTCTGTACGGCACTGGAGTACGGTCTGCCACCGACGGCTGGTTGGGGTATGGGCATCGATCGGTTGACCATGTTCTTGACTGACTCTAATAATATCAAGGTTGGTGGCAGTGGTAGAGGAGAAGAAAGTCGTGAAAAGGGGGAAATGAAACTCTCCCGTTCTCTAGGGTTTCACAAATAGAAAACTTAACCAACTATTTCACTTTTACAATCCAAAATGGGACGAGATTCGATGGTCATGAAGAAGGTTGTGAACACTAATTTTTCAGCTCCTCATAAGCAAGTAGAATACGCATAATCGTAGAAAATATCGTCCCGGCTCGGCGATTGGTAAAAAAATACAAAAAGAATGAAAATGGACTAGTCACAAATTTCACAATTTCTCACGGTTTGAGAAATTGGAATATGGTCCTTGGATGTTGGTAAACTGGCACTTCCACTCTGATTGCAACCGTGTTATGTTTACACTTTGGCAGGTCCCATCATAACACACTAGCGGACGAGAAGGAGAGGGAAAAGTAGAATTCCCTCCTCTTTGGCGGTGTCAAAAAATAATTCTGTTCTTTAAGGTGGCTGCATTTCTGTCAATTCCTCCCTCTTTGAAAAATTCCCCTCCTTTTGGGGAAGTGGCTGGTCCGCCAGTATCATAACAATATCATCTTCCAGGAAGTGCTGTTGTTCCCGGCGATGAAACCCGAAGCGCAGTCATCAGGTACGGATGCATCGACGACACCGGTAGTCAACGGACAGACGTCATCAACTGCGTGATTCAGTGAAGTAATGAATGCATTACTCGGTAAGGTATTTCGTATTGACATGACGTGTAGTTACCTTTTGAGATACGACTGGAGGTAACAACTCGTGAAGCTTTATCGAGGTATCTTGTTATCAAAAACATCTGTAGACCTGTTTCACACATATCAATTGAATTAATGACTTGTTCGATAGGCTTCAAATATCATCAATGAACCAGGCTTTTCTGTCGAAATAAATGAACAGAAAATTAAAAAAAAAACAGATTTGAATTTGAGTTTCGCGCCAAAACTGTCAGTGTAACAAGATACTCTGGATAGACTATACGACTAAAATGAATAACCCGTATCATATCCACTTATGTTGGTTAGGTCAAACCGAATAACCTTACTGGATATCGGCTTTGAAAGCGATGTGGTTGATATTCGGCTTTTTTCGGTATCTATTTTCGGTGATTTTGTGACTTCGTTTTTCGAGACTTTCGATTTGACAAACTGATAACTTTTTTATTTCCTACTTTATTTAGGCCACGATTGTTTTCTTTCCGCACCACCACTACACCAAATATTAATTGTTGATTTTCTTCCCTTCCATTCGTTGTTGATTAATAAGCCGTGTTATTCTATTAATGCTGCTGCCATTTTTGAGTTTGTGTTTGCGAAACCTGAACTGGATGTTGGAACTGAAGTTGATCTGTTTGTTACGCCTTTTATTTGCTATTATTCTGCATTACACCCGCTCCTTAATAATTCCCATTGTGTGATATTGACTGTTTTTTCGTAAGGTAGTCGGAGTTGTAATCTTGGTTTTGATTTGACAATTTTCTTGGAGAGTTTGAGTTTTTTCGCGTTCGATTTATTCATGTTTTTCTTTAAGTTAACAAGATGTTGATGTATGTCACCATCGGGAGTCAGAGTCAACTCGGTTTGATTCAATTTACTACTCTATTTATAATTCGGTAACAATGGTTGGTT
>OZ038447.1:2280525-2325525 GCA_964036265.1 Daptonema setosum | reverse complement strand
AAGAACGAATTCTTGTCGTTCGTTCAAGCATATGTAACTGAATATATTATTGGAGTTAGTGAGGGAAGTTGAGGGAATAAACAAGTATGAAAAGAAATTGTAACCGTTTCATCGCAATCGCTATTTAACTCACCCACTCACTCACTCACTCACTCACTCACTCACTCAGTCACTCAGTCACTCACTCACTCACTCACTCACTCACTCACTCACTCACTCACTCACTCACTCACTCACTCACTCACTCACTCACTCACTCACTCACTCACTCACTCACTCACTCACTCACTCACTCACTCACTCACTAACACATGTTGTTTTCGTTATTTATCGTCTTATAAAGTAGTTTTTCAGTTTCGGAATGTAGTTTCTTCAATAGATGTTTACTTGTTAGTTTGCCGAAATAGTTGACGACAAAAACTCATAGTAAGTACATTCAGAAATGTGACATATCAACTGACATGTAACATTCTTGATTGTTGTTGTAAATGATGTTTTTTGTTAACCGGGAAGAGAAAAAAATCCAACAATATTTAGCTTTAATTTTTTATCTGATTTCTGACTTGAAATTTTTGAAATTCTGGATATACTTTGCTTGTTAAGGAAGTTTCTGTGAGTTTTCACATGTGTTAATGTAAACAAGGGAATACCGAATAAGATGTTTTTTAATCATGTTATTTTTTATTTTTATTCTTCTTAGTTTAAAAACATTGCCAGAAAAAGAGAATGATACGCATTTTGGTTCCTAATGTCGGAACTCACAAAAACATTCTTCATGGTTTCCAGTAATAGTTAAAACAAGTAAATCCAACATTCACCAAATCACCACTTTACTCTTCAATAATACTGAGGTATAAATAGAAATAGGAATAGTTCATAAAGTTTTACTAGTAACGCGAATACAATGACTAAATCCTTGCATTGTGCACATGTGAAACATTGCAACAAACTTTACGTATAAATTAAGTTCAATGCGATTATATTTTTCTGTTTTGGAATTGTTTATTTGCATTGGTAGATCCAAATTCGGAATAAAGTTATTTACGTAAATTTTTATTAACCAATGAAAATAGCGCAAAAACTGCAATTAATGTTTCACATCTGCAGTGCACACAGACTTGCTATACATAATCAGTTGAATAAATTAGGAAGTACTCTAAAGACCCATTTGAGTTTCTAGTCACCAACACACATTCCAGTTTGGTCAGAACGTGAAACATCAGCTTTCAATGTTGGGCCACAAACTTGACTAAACTACGTAGGGTGATGATGATTGGCCGATTGAGTTGTTGGCCAATCGTCGTCAAGCACATTGGTCAAGTGTTTCACCCAACAGTATGAGCTGATGTTTCACGATCTGACCAAACCTTAATTTGTGTTGCTCACTAGAAATTCGAAATAGCTTTACTAATTTTTCGTCTATCAATGAAAGAATAAAACGAACAAATGTTATCATTTATCTCTTAAATAATGGATAAAGTAATTAAAAATTATTTTATGGTATATAATTAGCAATCAATGGTCTATTATTAACAACGGGTAGGGTTCCAATCGGATGGCTTTGGGCTAACATCATGTTGCTGCTCGTGTGTGCGTTGCAGCCACCCTGTAAAAGCAGGGTAACTTTATATTGTTTCATAAGGGCAAAGATCGGCTCAGTCGTGATGTAAAGAAATGATTGAAGTTGAGAAATGGAGTATAGAAAATCGAGCGTTTTTTTACTCAGATTGAGTTGTGCCCTTTTCAAACTATGAAAAAGTCGCCTGCTTAGATAGATAGAAACGGCGTGAAAAACATTCTTCGCCAATGAAACATTACAACATTATTTCCATTAGTGTTTCCAAATTCCAAATTGACATGTTACCGAAAACGTTTGAAGGAAACGTTACGACTAGGAAAAACTTTACCGAAAGAGTAAAAAATTATGGAAAAACAACTTAAAAAGATAGATAGAGAGAGGTGGACTGCCGACTGAGCCGACCTCATTTAATGGTTTGAACAGTTTGGTCCAAAATGTAGTCGGGTTCGGGTGAGGCCTCACGCTCACTTTCTGCGCGCGCACGGCCATGCATCAAATCCTGAGCGAGTTTCTGGATGATTTTTTATTGTTGGGTTGTCACATTCGGATCCAGACTTCGCCGGGTCAAATTTACGAATGACACTTGTCAAAGGCAGATCATGGAATCAAATTCCGTTTCTCTCTATTCGAAACATATTCTTTAACGACCATCAATTGGCCCCAGTTTAACAGCCATGACGGTTTTTGGTGAGGGCCCCGGGATTCGAACCCGTGTGCGGCCAGACTGGCGATTTCAGAGTCTAACGCCTTATTAATTCGACCAGCAAGCCGTTTTCTTGTTTTTTTCGGTAATTTTTTAAAAACACTTCACCGTTGTTTTTCTGGTTTCTTTTGTCCAGTGGATTGGTGCCAGACTTGCAAGCCGATGGTCCTGGTTCAATTCCCGTGTTACGATCCACTCAAGAACGTTCTGTGATACCTGATTCTCCTCCCAGGTGAATAGGGTGACCGTTATTTCATAACAAACTGATTAAACTTGAATTATTGAATTTGAATGTAAATTACTGGCGGATGAGTCTAACCTCCGAAGGGAGGGGAAATTCACCAAAAAGCGTGAATTCGCAGTTTTGAGGCCGTTTTTACCTACATAGAAGGAAACAAACTGCACTTTTTGTAAATCGCCAAAGAGGGGTAATTCCACTTTCCCTCCCCTTCTCGCCAAATAGAGATGTAAACCAACGTTTTGATCACGGCTACTGGCAGTGACGGATGATGATGCCAGTGTATCGATGGCGGATGACGATTTACTCTTGGCCAGCATACCCAGTGCACGGAACTTCTGCTTGGCCTGAAACATGGAACAAAAATACGAACAACATTTTGATATTCTACCTGTTAACATTCATTTCAGCTCTTCCAGATTGTAAAAACATCAGCGTCTCATAAACGAATGAAAAGTTGATCCCTGGCTTGCATATTTCCAAAACCCCAGCTATTTTCCTAGAATTTTTTCCTATACACGAAATTTTTATGTGCGCATGTATACTAAGGTGGGTAACGACTGAAACAACACCACTGCGCGGGGCCTAACGCGCTTGTAGCCTCACGATAGGTAATCGGGGGTTAACGGACAGTGAAACTTCACATGGAATATATTTTTGGTGACAGACAATTTTGGCGTTTAGTAACAATTCTAGAACATTTATTGGGGTTGATTTTTTTTGCTGCCTATGTTTTAGAAAACAGATGATAAGTTAAGTGGAGTCAGTTCTAGATTTGTTTGATTATATGTAGTTTTGATTGCCAGTCAACTAAATCCTTATATTAAAAAACACGAATTAGGTAATGTTCTAGTGTACGATCTAAACGCTGGAATTTCGATTCTTTACAAGAATACCGAAATGTTCTTCATGTTAAAATTACTGTAGCGACGTATCCCTGCGGCTGGTCAGATACCAGCTCAAATTTTCGTCTTGTACTGTGAATACACATCTGGCATCGGTGAGATTCACAAATACGGAAATGAAAAAATAGCTTAAAACATAAAAATTATTAAACTTACGAAAACAAAACATATAAAAAACACGGTGAAATAAAGTTACGCGAGTATAACGCTTGGACGAGACGCCAACTTTCAGCACGTCACGGTATGGCGTCCACCCGCGGGCCTCAGCCGAGTGGTGGATGAGAGCCAGCTGACGGTGCATCCGAAGCAGCATTTGTAGTCGTTCACGGTGTAGTAATCTAGCAGTTAAATGGTGTGAGTCCACTCACTCACTCACTCACTCACTCACTCACTCACTCACTCACTCACTCACTCACTCACTCACTCACTCACTCACTCACTCACTCACTCACTCACTCACTCACTCACTCACTCACTCCACTCACTCACTCACTCACTCACTCACTCACTCACTCACTCACTCACTCACTCACTCACTCACTCACTCACTCACTCACTCACTCACTCACTCACTCACTCACTCACTCACTCACTCACTCACTCACTCACTCACTCACTCACTCACTCACTCACTCACTCACTCACTCACTCACTCACTCACTCACTCACTCACTCACTGATACTGATAAGATAACTACATACTAATGGATGGTATGTAATATTTCGGAGCGACCAAGTACATGTACATAGGCTCACGCCCATCTGTTCAATTCCGCGAGTCTGATTGTATTGAGATACGTGAATTCAGGTAAACGTTGTTTATCTTTTTGTACATCGGTACAAGGTAAAAGGAATCCCCTAACTGACGTATGTACATATGTAGGTATGTAGTGCATGATTTCGATTGTGGATTGACGAAAAACTGAAAAATTATAACTTTATTATACTATAAACGTGATTATACATGACATAATAATTTCAATTGAAACGATAAGGTTTATCAAGTTACGACTTTTTTTTGGGACATTACATAGGTAAACATGGGACAAACCTTGTGAAACGTAATGAATAATGGTTTAATCGGTGTACATAATACGATTTTTTTAAGTCGAAGTGATGTGTTTGTGAAGGAGTTAAATGAAGATGACGTGAAGGTAAAGTGACACGCAAGTAAACCGACATCGTTCTCACCATTGCTTTTACAGGTGCCTAGGTGATACGGGTCCAATGTTCGTCTTACAACAATATGGTGGTGGTGGGTGAAGTGAGTACCGAGTGAGTGAGTGGACGAAGTGAATGAGTGAGTGAGTGAGTGAGTAAAGTGAGTGAGTGATTGAGTGAGGGAGGAAGTGAGTGAGTGAGTGAGTGAGTGAGTGAGTGAGTGAGTGAGTGAGTGAGTGAGTGAGTGAGTGAGTGAGTGAGTGAGTGAGTGAGTGAGTGAGTGAGTGAGTGAGCGAATGAGTGAGTGAGTGAGTGAGTGAGTGAGTGAGTGAATGAGTGAGTGAATGAGTGTGTGAATGAGTGAGTGAGGTAGTGACTGAGTAAGTTAGTGAGTGATTGAGTGACGGAGAGAGTGAATGAGTGAGTGAGTGAGTAAGTGAGTGAGCGAGTAAATGAGTGGGTGAGAAAAAAATTTGGCGACAATAAGCTTTCCGCACCCATTTCATTAGTCAGAAATACGGAATCCAGAGGATTTCTAAAATTCGGAACCTAAAATAATCCATCTTTTTGTGAAACGCTACACTCCATTCACCAAGTTAAAACTTTTCTCCAGCTAGAAAAAAACCACATCCACTCTCGGCGAACAACTGCTATGTGGAGTGTTCAACATTGATTTCTGGAATAACTTTTCCACCTTGTTTATCTTCATGTAATGACTAAAGTGCCACCCTGTATATGTATGTTGTCTATTTCAACGATTCCCTCGCACTTTCATCAACTTGATCATATATGTATGTAGTTGCGGAAAAGACCTGGTTTTTAATATAGGTGGTCTGGAAATAATGGTTGGGCAAACTCGACGATCACGTTGTACTGGAGGGCATCATTACGTTTGGGTACATATCGTGCTCATGTGTGTATCATGAATCACTGTTGTTGTTGTTGTTGTTGTTGTTGTTGTTGTTGTTGTTGTTGTTGTTTTTTGTTGTTGTTGTTGTTGTTGTTGTTGTTGTTGTTGTTGTTGTTGTTGTTGTTGTTGTTGTTGTTGTTGTTGTTTGTTGTTGTTGTTGTTGTTGTTGTTGTTGTTGTTGTTGTTGTTGTTGTTGTTGTTGTTGTTGTTGTTGTTGTTGTTGTTGTTGTTGTTTGTTGTTGTTGTTGTTGTTGTTGTTGTTGTTGTTGTTGTTGTTGTTGTTGTTGTTGTTGTTGTTGTTGTTGTTGTTGTTGTTGTTGTTGTTGTTGTTGTTGTTGTTGTTGTTGTTGCTGTTGTTATTGTTAGTTAGTTAGTTTATTCCAATCCAAAACGGACGGATGTGCTCAATTGAACACAATAATGTCGTCAGTGAAAGCAATTAATCATATTTATCAAAGATTCCAGCACAAGTCACATCACAAGTTTATGCACTCGGGTTTGATATATAGTCTACGTTACAGTAATTGTTTTAATTTCTTTCTGTTCTTGTTTCGCAAGTTTTTCTAAGTTCACGTTAGTGCTCATCGAGAAATTAAAAAAACAGTCGGGATTTTTTCATGACTATGACTATTTGTATGCATGTACAAACAGTATGTATGTATGTACTGTATGTATTGTATGTATTTCCAGGTTTATATACATGTATGAATTCTTTCATAGTTCGATCTAGTATATATGTATGTACAGTCTATTCATGCCGTCTACATATGCAGTCATCAACAACAAACCTTATTGTATGTATCGGCTGCAACTTAATTATGCCGCACTCCCCCACCCGTGCTGTTTCATACAGTAAATAATACATACATGTACGTACATACTGTACATACATAATTTTTTGTACCTTTTGTACAGACATACATACTTCGCAAAATAAGTATCTAAATTTGAGTTCATAGTAAAATTTTTCAAGTCAGAACGTAAATCCATTTTTCAACCGCAATTCCATGCCCTCGTGTCTTTTACTCCACCGACCCGCTGGAAACTGTCATCGTGATAAAAATGTATTATACAAACAAAAAAACTAAGTCAGCAAAAAACTAAGTCATCTAATCGTAACAGGATAGAAAAATCATTTTTATATCACATGCTACGCTAAAAACAATCAACAACCAAACAATATACAGTATAAAATAAAAGAAGTCTATACAAACATACAATTTGAAACAGTAGGATAAGAGTTAAGGAACATTGGGTTTCGACGAAATTAAAGGGCTTGACCCAATGTTCCGATGGCAAGGCTCCGTCATCGTCAGAAGTCTACCTTGCCATCGACTAATCTACACTTTAAATTCAATCATTCAAATCATACAGAATAACAGAGAAAAACAAAGTAATAAACAAAATATTTTAAAGGCAAAATTATGTGCGAAATCTAATGTGTATGTAGAATACAGCTATATATAAGCATATGTATGGCTGGTTTTTTCCTACTGCGTGTGGTTTTGCATTGTCCTTGCGCACATGTGAAACATTATGGCCAGATTTATAGTTGCTCTCTAATTACTCCTCAAATTGGAAAATTCAACTCATTCAATTTTCAGAATTAGTTTCACTTATGCATCTTAAAAAAATAAAACGCATCGCCGCAAAGTTGTTGTATCACTGCTGCCAAAGTTTTCAATAATGTTTCACGTGTGCGCAGGGACAATGCAAGGCCATACGCAGTAACAATAAACTGATATATAAACGAAGTGTTTTGCAGCGAATGGTGTTTTTCATCAAGCGATTATGCATTTTCCAGAAATCATGTACCCTCTACATTACCGAGATTATTTTATAAAACTATTGTATAGTAGTGGGTTATCCCCCCCACTATTGTTGTGTCTGGTGGACCGCACCGGCGAACGAGCCGGAATTCAAAACGAAGGGGAATCTTCCCCGAAATAGGGAATGGGCAGAAATTAGACCATTTTACCGACACCGTAAGGAACAAACTCAACTTTTATAAACCTCCAAAGAGGGAGGGGGAATTTTACTTCCCCCCTTCTAGTCTGGTTAGTGTGGTACAGGCACATAATATGGTATATGTACGACAGACGGTGGTTTTGTCCATCGGATGATTGATTGGCTGCGAAAAACTTGATTTACCCCGAATGTATGTACGTGCGTATGTATATTCGACTATATACATTCACAATTGCAAGAAGAGCACGAGACTAAATTCAAATTGGCGCCTTTTTTCAAACATGTTAATGACTGATCTACAGTGTTTGTAAACAATTTGCATATTCCCAGAAACTACAAAAAAAATTGTCACCAGTAAAACTTTTCTCAAAACTATGGTTTCGCACAAGTGAACGGAAAATTTTGTGACTAAAAATCTTTTTTTTGGAAAACGAAGCATAAATCAGAGAAAAAATAGGATTGCCTGTCATGAAGAAACTATCCCATTCTAGCGCTCTTATTTGCATTAAAAAGTTACCATTGTTTGTATGGCTTCGGCTTAGTAATTATCACAGACTGTTCCTTCTAAGCGAGATCGCCGAGTATGAGGCTAAGAGTTAGTTTTCAGTTTAGGCTTAGGATTAGGCTTAGGGTTTGAGAAGGGCTTGGGCGCGTAGCGCCCGAGCCCTTCTTCAAAGGCTAAGCCTAAGCCTAAGCCTACACTGAAACCTAAGTTTTATGCCCCCGCCTTGGACCGTTAGCACCGCGAAGCGGAGGTGTCCAGCGTGGTGTTTCATGTCACCACAAGCCGAACCGTTAGCCATAACCTAAGAGGTAAAACACTCATGTTTTAATAACATGTATTTTTCATTGAAATACATTGATTATCGAAAAGTTGAAATAATTTTTTGAAATTTAATTCTATTTTTGAACGTTATTTTAACCATTCAATAATCAACGTATTTCCATGAAAAATACATGAAAAAAATCAGCAAAGCAAGCTTAATTTTATGACAATAAAAATTCCAACAAAAAAAAAACAATTTTTTTTTAAATATTTTCGAGAAAAAAATTTTGTTTGTTCATTTGTTCGAAACCATCCATCCATTCAGGGAAAAGTTTTACTGGTGACAATTTTTTTTGTAGTTTCTGGGAATATGCGTCCCGTCTTCATATGTAGGTATGTGACGCCGTGACGGACGACATCAAGCTCACGTACGGAGTGGTATCGTAATTTAGATTAGAGTATTAATGACGAATTCTAGCCCAACCAAGAAAGTGAAAAGTTTCAAGTTCCTGGTAGGACTCGAACCCACGACCTTCCGTTCAGTACACGGACGTGCCAACCGCTACACCACAACTGTTTGTGTTGGCATGGACAACTCAGCATGAAAAATCTTTTCCACATTGAAACTCTTTGTCTCTCGCCATTAAGGAAACCCTCATTTTGATTGGTATTTTCGGCGTCAGTAATGACGTAATCCCAGTAGATTATGTGTGCGTGTGAACATGAAATTTATTTATTTGATGTTTGAGCTTAACAGTATGTGACAATATTCGCCAGTAAACTGTGATTGGGCCATTTTTCATCCATGCACGCGGGAACGTTTTTTACATCAAACTGTTTCTGGATTGTCAATAGACACAGCGAGGTATTAGAACTCTGTTTCTCGCGAAAGAAATACAATACAGGAACTTTTCTTCGAGTTTATTCGGGTTATCAGAATTTTTGAGACAATTTTGATACAACAAGAAAATTGATCTCTTTCCTCTGCTTAGATAACTGGATGAAAAGATTTACCAGATTGCACAACGAAAATCCGTTTTCGTTTTCCAACACGGCGCGTGTGTCTAACACACTCATCATTTAGCAACACCCTGTCCTCTTAACGCTAACGATATCAACAGTTATATGTACAAACCCAACATTCATTTCAAAAACACAAAATTTCCTCTGTTAAAATGCCACGATAGCAGAGTGTGAATAGAATATGAATAAGAGTAAGAGTATGAATATGACTATGAGTAGCCCATTGATACATACCTAATCACGAACAGGTACCGGTCACCCTTTTAACGTGTGAATATAACCACTGATCACACACAAACATCGTTTTTGAATGGGTTGTGTTCTCAACCCGGGAATCGAACCAGGACCGCCAGCTTGCGAGTCCAGCGCCTTAACCACATGACTATGAAAACGACCAAACTATTCATATATTTCACACTCATTCATTCATTCTATCATTTATTCCATCTATTCATTCATTCATTCATTCATTCATTCATTCATTCATTCATTCATTCATTCATTCATTCATTCATTCATTCATTCCATCCATTTCATTCATTCATTCATTCATTCATTCATTCATTCATTCATTCATTCATTCATCCATCCATTCATTCATCCATTCTATCATTTATTCCATTCATTCATTCATTCATTCATTCATTCATTCATTCATTCATTCATTCATTCATTCATTCATTCATTCATTCATTCATTCATTCATTCATTCATTCATTCATTCATTCCATGCATTTCATTCATTCATTCATTCATTCATTCATTCATTCATTCATTCATCCATCCATTCATTCATTCATTCTATCATTTATTCCATCCATTCATTCATTCATTCATTCATTCATTCATTCATTCATTCATTCATTCATTATTTCGTTAATCTATTATGTACAAACCAGTCACGATAGTTTTTTTACTGATATTATGTTTTTTTCTGTTCACATGGAGAATACTTTCCCATAACTTTGGTGCATAGACAAGATGATATAACGGCTTCGTCGGTCACATGCTTTGTTGTGGATGAAAATATAATTTAGCCACTTTGAGATGGTGCTGGCCACAGAAAAGCGAATGATATTCGGGGATAAAATCCCTTCGTTCAATCTATTGAAAAACCGATAAAGAACTTCTTAAATTCTATTGACTGGTTGATACATACGTTATCTTTATAAACTCTCGTTACACCAAATTATAGAGCTGTTTCGTTTATTAAAGTTGAAGAAACGGCTATCAAGCACATGCCAAGCCTCAACTTATCTATCTCATATTTGATGCAGCTAATAAATCAAAGTTGTATGTGCCAAATATTCCTGATTTTCACTTGAATCAAAGCGATTTAAAAACATTTATTATTGTCTTAATTAGTTTCTGGGCTCAACTCAGGTTTCGAACCAGTACTCCCAGTTCTCCAGGTTGTCACCCTACGCACTAGATTACACAAACGGAAAAACTTGATGGAGAGACACGTCGAAACAATACGATTCATTTAATGACCATCGGTGGATCATGTTTCAGGTGCCGTGACGGTACGTTGATATGTAACGGTTCGGTTTAAGCCCACATGTTGTTTCTGAAAACAAAAATCGTGCCAAAAACTTCTGATAATGAAACATCAGACAATCAGTTCTAACACGCACATCAATCATCATCACCCCAAGCTCTGGTGTTAAACTATGGTGTCAACCGCGTTGAGTTGAGGCTACTGATGTTTCATTATCAGATGTTTGGGCAGTACGTTTGCTTGCAGAAACAACATACGGGCTTTAGAAAGGCTTGGATCTAAAATAGCCATGCTTGACGAAAGCTACAGTGCTCTTAAAGCCCGTATGTTGTTTCTGTAAGCAAAAGTATCGCCCCGCAAAAAACGTCTGATAATGAAACATCACAAGCCTTAACTCAACTCGGATGACACCATAGTGTAATACAGTATAGCATGGGGTGATGATGATTGATGTGCGTGACTGTCTGATGTTTCAATATCAGATAGTTTGAGACATAACTTAGTTTCAAGAAACAACATACGGTCGTTTTACCAACTGTTCCAGTCTTGCGGATGTTCCTCTTACATACGGGGATCACGAACCACCATATTATCTTCAGTTCGGCCCAACATTGATTTACAGCCATCTATTTATCTGGTTCCGTTGCACCTATGTAATTCACGGGTGAACTGGTAAACGACTGTTATTGTCTTATATAGAATTTAACGTTTGTTTGTTTTAACGTCACTTCCGAATTTCGGCTAATGAAAAATCTCGTTATGAACATCGCATCGCATATCAGTGCATGTTCTCACACTCGCCCAGTATAGCATAACCAGGGTTTCTTGTTAGTCGAAGTAGTTTTTGGCACGCATTCAATTTCTTTGGAAAAATTTCTTTTCCGCATGAAGTTATGATAACATAAGAACGTTGCGCCATGTATTTCTTTGTATACGTGCTAAATGAGTCCGCACAAATTATATTCTGATAACAAGATGCTTGATGCTATACCAATTTTTTTCTTAGAAACACGTTTTTTATTCACACCTTGTCCTACATAAAAAGAACTCATCATCAGAGAATTTTTCAGGCATTTTCAAGTACATGCATATACAAATTTTATGGTTTAAGTATGGGGTATCTTCTTATATGTTTACAACCCAAACTGTACCCAACCCACTATCAATTTGGTACACAGTTTCCTTTTTCTCAGAAAAAAATCTCTGATGCTGTTTCAAACTGGCGAAAAGTCTGTGGGGTTTGTAAAATTGCATGAGAGTGTGGCTGTGATGAGAGTGCAAAATCGTGAAATCGAATTTCTTTATCTTGAAGAGTCCCTGATGCCACTTGAGAGATCGCATTTGCCGTTGGTATACCGGGAGGATACCGTCGCTTCTCGACTGGTCTCGACGACATAAATTCGAAACAGCGCATCTAGAATTGTCCATTGCGAATAGGCGAGTCACATGTAGGATTTGCGAACGAGCCAGTCCTCCAACGAGACGAGACTTTCTTTAAAGACACGAGATGTAGCAGGTTTAGACCATTTTACCTAAACCTTAAGGAACAACTTCCACTCTCTGAAACTGCGAAAGAATAGAGAATTCCACTCTCCCGTTATATTAGTTGTTCGCTTGTGGTGCCGATGACATAAATCGATAGAATACATCTCGAATTGTGTTTCGCGAATAAGCGATTCACTTGTAGTGTATCTCGTGAATTAGCTGGTCTTATTTCCGTGGGTAACCAAAGTATTGTCGGCGGTTCATTTTCACTGTGTTATATGAAAGTATAGCCTATCCAGGGTTTCTTGTTACTCAGAAAGTCTTTGGCGAGCTTTTTGAACTCCGTTTTGTTTCTGTGGACGTTCGTATTCCAAATTTTCGCATGAAATTTGGACAGCATACAAACCTGGCGCTCAATTCAATAGATAACAACATACGTTGACCAAGCTTTCAGACAAAAACTGCGTTTCTTCCGTGATCCAACACATGAGCCGTACAAAATCAGTCGTTCACAAAAGTCATAATAGTCATTCTGTGAATCAAAACGGAACACACATGTTTCTGATAGTTATGCCATTGATTTGAGCAAAAGAAACTTTCGCAAGTGAGTGACCCCGACGAGTCCTTCAACAAACCATCATCATTTTGTTTGTTCCGCGCAGTTCCAGCGAGGTTTCACATAAATCCGGGTTGAGCCACGAGCCATCCAATCCTATCTCAGGTCAGGCATGCGTGACTCACTCACTCTGTGAGTCAGTGTTCCGACAAAGTTAAGTGAGTCAGAGCACGATGAGCCGAACGGTGTGTCATTCCGAACACGCTCATCATGCTCATCATTGTATTGACAGCTGTGGTTCCAGTGCGGGTTGGCCACGACTCAACAAAGCATGTCTTAGTTATGACTCACTCGGCGAGTCATTTTCACTAGAAAGTGAGAAGATGTGTCGCTCACCAAACACACAAATACCTTATTTAGCCACCACGAATTTCACGTAAATCTGGGTTTTCATGTTTCATTAAAATAGTAAACTTACATATCTCAGACATGACTCACTCGATGAGTCATTGTCACTGGAAAGTGAGTCGTCGATGTGTCATTCACCAAACATACTCATCATGCTCATCATTGTATTGCCGGCACACACACACACACACACACCTCAGCCAGGCCAGTCAGAGCAGAGCCCGAGTACACGTAGCCGGGTAGCAGCCGGGCCAGCACGCTCATATAAGCTGCATTAAGATGCTGGCGGCGGCGCCATGAGCAATCCACAAATATGAGCATCCACGGGCGGCAACGGTGCAAGTGACTGTGGACAGGTTTGGTGTGGACGGTGGGTGAGCGGTTGGTTTAGATGGGTGGATCATGTGGACAACACAACAAGGGTGACTTGTGGACGGAGGAAAAGAACCGTGGGACAGATGGTGTAGGAGGTGGTTGAGTTGTTGGTTTCAGTAAAGCACTTGTTTTGTTGTTCAGTCGATCGTCGACCGCGAGCGCCACCATAGGTCAGATGTGTATGCGCGTTTGTGTGTGTGTGTGAAACAGCGGACGAGTGGTCAATATAAACCAAGAAAATTCTTCCACTTGGGCTAACAATTCAACCGAAGTTTTCATGATGAAGATACGACGCGAAACACGAGTTTCTTCGAAGATACCTTGCTGTTGGTGGAAATACGTGGCCCGCCACAGTTTGTATGTGTGCGGCACACGAGGACAAGAAGAGCCCGGGTGCTCGTTTCTGGCGCTCGTACGCGAACGTGTGCGCTCACTGACTGCATGCCGAATGTGCATGCATCCAAAGACATGCATACATACATGCATATGTACGTACATATACAGACATACAATATACACGTCGATTGATTTGCCTGCTGCATGCAGTCGCCATTGCTGTTTGCATTCAACTGTGCAGTTCGCCCATATAACGCCCGCCCGCACGTATGAACCGCTGCATAGCCGGCGCGTATATATAAAAGCATGCCTGGCGCTGCTCGGGCGCCATCAACGAGCTCGCCAACACACACACACACACACACACACACACACACACACACACACACACACACACACACACACACACACACACACACACACACACACACACACACACACACACACACACACACACACACACACACACACACACACACACACACACACACACACATGCATGTGCATAATACACAGTCGACACGCGCGCACGCGTTCTTCAATATTATCGTGCTATATACCAGTATGATGTGGCCCCCTCATCACCGATGGTTGCGGTCCGCCGCCGTGGGGGTCCACTCTTCGACGCCCCCCTTTTCGACCAAGACCCGATACTACATGGGTACATGGTCAGGCTCGCACCCTACCCTCTCACTCCATCGGACCCCCTTTTACTCGTCTCGGAGCCTCCCGCAAGTTCGGGTCGTGTGGCACCCCAAGTCTGATGTGGAGCGCCAGTTGGTGAGTCGGGCGGTGCGCCGATGGCCGGCAGCAGCCGCCGCCTCAAACTTATCTATTTGCTCATCATCACATAATGTTGCATCATCATCATCATCAACAGTGTGTTACAACAGGACCGTATGTGTGTGCGTGTGTGTGTGGCTGGGAGCCGAGTGTGTAGTGCCGACGTGCGCGCGCACACCACGACACTGATTGCGGTCGTACTGTATATTGCGCTGTATATCTATCTGTGTTTATGTCGGGATGCGAGATGTGCCCACCGTTAGATGCAGATTCAAAAAATGTTTATGATCAGCATTTGGCATTCATCGGCGTGTGGTTACATATTATCACATTTAACATGATACTGACGAAAAAAAGAAATGGTCTTGGAACGAACACAATACACTTCCCGAACGGATGTGTCCTCTTCGTGTTGTGTTTCACGGTGTGTCATAGAACTTGGACGCACTATACCAACGTTACCAACGTGTGTACTGTAAATTTGGGGAACAATCTTAACACGTTACGTTTTGTTTCGAGTTTTATAAGTTTTAGGTTCTTTCGAATATCAAAAAAACGTGCCCTTTATTCGAATTCATTTGTTTCATTATAGTTGTGCATTTCACGGTCAATCAGAACTTTTGGCTTAGCCTCAAAATTGAAAATCCTCTTCGGCTTTTCAAAAAGCGTGTTCTGGTGTTGTTGGGACTGGATGTCTGGGACACACGTATTTTTGTGAATTACTGGCATGCTTGTTTCACTCCATGCTCCAGAGCTTGAATAGGATTATACAGTATGACCATTTCAGCTTCCAATCTCGAATTAACTCTTGTTTGCACTTGTTTGTTGCCTTCCCGTGTCATGTTCTTGGACTTCTTGGTTTTTTTCATAATCAAAATATATAATTTTTTCAAATTTTTGAGTGAAGGTTGTCGTTTTTCAGAATGGAATATTATATTTGCAGGAGATCGGTGAATGCTATCTTAGATTTATCTTGATTTGCGGGTGTAATCTTCAATTGGTTTTCCTGTATGATCAGGTGTTCAGGCCTGTAATGCTTCGAGAAAAACTGCTAAATATTATAGATGTTCTCGGTTGTTTTAGTAACTTAGATTTATATAAAATATGCAATACGGTGCTCCGCTCGATTAGGTGATGCACTCTAAATTTTCTCATTTTCACTTAGATAATTCAACAAGATCCGTTTATGTCTCGCCCCTCATTACAATTTTTTTCCCACAAATGTCTATTAAACTGTTTTTTATATTATTTATAATAGGGATAGATAATAAATAAAAGTGAGGAACAATTGAATTCAGTTTTCATGAGATTTTGTGCTCCAGTTACTGTACTTATTTTCAGTTAGTACAGTTATAATGCATCACATAAAATTCAAAAAGTCTTCATCTCATGACTAAATGAACCTAGATGAACTAATATCTTCAAACTGATGACTAAACTATATGAATCTAATATCCGTCCTTAATAAACAAGGATAAGCATAAATTAACCCTCTATGACGAAGGAAAAAATCGTCATCACGACTCATGTGAATCACGAATATTCTAGATAATGAACTCGAAAACTGCATGCGCTATTCTATGTCTGTCCTTTTATCTTTGCTGGTGTGTTATGTGTAATTCACTTCTAATGTTTCATTGGGTAGTGGTTCCACATACGGTGTATACTTAAGATGACCCCATCTAGTTTCCTGCATACTGTGATTAGATTTTGCGCACAAACCAGTAACTCAGAAACTATGCCTTGACCCACCTGCTACATATGTCCATGATAAAAAAAACAGCAAAACCGGGTGCCATGATAAGCGGCGAACGATCATGGTAGCAGCGGCATTTCGGTAATTTAGCTGATGACCTCCGGGCCTTCGAATTGAATCGAACTCGGTGGCGAATGAGAAAAAGCGGTTATCAGTGCCAGTTTCCCAGTGACATTAATACTTGAAAAACATCGCAGATTTTAATCAGTATAGTTTAAATTCACCACAAATGAGACAATGTGGTCTCATTGAAGAGATCTGTTCATCCGCGGTGGAATTAGACGACGTTGGGTGCTCGAGTGGGCGACATAGCCGGCACCCCCGGTCCCGACCGACCGATCGCATAATTGCGATTCCTATAACATCATGTTGCAGGAACCGTGGATATCATTACAATGTACGGCACAGTTTCAGCGCGTAGGGAATGCATAACCTCATGCCTAGTTTGTCGCTATCCAACTGTTAAACGATGTGTTACTCGTCATGGAACACCATTTTACCTAGAATGGAAACAAATACTTGGGAAATCACATGTCATTTAATTAGCGTTTCTGGGACTTAGTTTAGGAACCCAGTAAGAAGTACAACTTTGGCTAGTTTTCGTTGGCTCATATTTTTATGTTAGGATATAGGTATGCTTTCATTCTTAAGTTAATTTTTTATCTAATTTACAAGAATTTTTTTTTACCTTAGTTGATCTCGTGACATGATGATGGTGGTGAAATGAACTTGGCGTTGTTCGTAGAGCTTTTCCATTCTTCAGTATTTTGTCTGAATTTTTGTCCAAAACAAAGAACTAAAAGTGTGAAGAAGAAAACATAACTTCGTGTATTTCTCCTCAAGCCCATTCCTTACTTCCTGCTCACCCCTATTCATCGATTAATTTCCCAGGCATAATGTGGACGGCTAAGAATCGGGAACAGCGTACTTGGAACCACTAGCGGACGAGAAGGGGAGGGAAAGGGATATCCGCATCTTTGGACATTTTAGAAAGTTGAGTATGTTCCTTAATGTTTAAGTAGAATAGCCTAAGTTCTGCCAATTCCTCCCTCTTTGGCAAGGTTCTCCTACCTTTGGAGCTTTGGTTCGTCCGCCAGTGCATAGAGCATGCATGTGCCAACATATGCCCATATACATAAGTCCGTATACCTTCGTTACGTAAGTTAATAGCGCATGAAAAACTGTGTTCGCCATGCATCGTCACAGAAGCGTCACTGCCGCAACATCGTAAACTATGTATCCTTCTGGTGCGCAACTTCATGACCACAATATGTTTAGAAAGATGCAAAAACTGTGGTCTCTGAGAATGAAGATCTCATGTTGGTGAGGGGCATTGAAGACATCGCACTTTGTCTGTGGGGGTTAGTCGCTCCGCACAGACTGGTATGGGATGACCTCTTCGTTATCATCTCAACGTAGATGCTGAGAATCATTCCCGACGGCAATCTCCGTCAAATGACGTTTATCCTTTCTTTATCTCATCGTGGACTAGAAAACCGTTTCAATTTACCATATCCGTTTAACATGTAGGAGGACTCACGATTTTGATGGTTGGGACACTATTTTGACAACCATGTCCAGTTCACAAGTGTCAATCAACAATAGCCGAAAGCCTGATATTGTTTTTCGCCCGGAAGAACTGACTGGAACTTGAGTTGCGTTTTTATCGTTTTTTGCTGTTCTGAGAACAAGAGCTCGCTTTGTGGATGCAAAACACAAAGCTATACGAACGTTCTTGACTCCAATAACTGTGGGCTGGTTTTTGGAATGAAAGTCAGTATCAGCAAAACCATCACTCGATCGTGGCAGAACTCCATCAGTAATCCCTCTTATTCTTTAAAAACTTTGCTTGACGATTCATACTGACCTCGATGTTCATCATCGCTTCGTTGATAAAGTAGGATATCACACTGGATAAAAATAAGCACAAAAGAAAATACATGCAATCAGATAAAATCAGACTAAAATTTTTAAGACTCAAATTTTAAAGACTCGTCAAAACAGATGGCTCTGAGTTGCTAAAATGCTGGAATGCTCTGTAAAACTTTATATTTCACTTTGTCTGCTTGACTTACCAACCGACTCGGTTCGGTTTGGTTGGGTGTCTGGGTTTGGCACACGCTGTCCGCGAATATCTTCATAACGTTGCCGCATTGTAGGAGATAGTCAACGAGTCAGAACGTGCCAATGACATGTGTGTACTCCCTCATGTACGCCGGCTCACACCATACACAGTATGGCAATGTTTGAAAATAATGAGATTATGAATGGTTTCGTTCATATTTAACTCTTCTAGGTCTACTGGAATCTATGAAAAATCTGGCAACTTAGCTGTGTTATTATAGACCATATAGTCGGGTTTTCATGCATAGAGAGTCGAGTATGTCAATTCATGATTTGATAAGGGTTATCTGCGTCATGCAATCATAATATTGATATGGATTGTGAGATGAGAAGGTATATGTTGTGAAAATGGATGTACTGTGATAAAAAAACAAGATGGTCGTCGACTTTCGAATAATTACAAATACGTTTCATTGCGAACACCCGTATTTTTAGAAAGAGTGTCCGTCATGAAAATCATAGACTGACTAATTTGTAGTTGTGGTTTGGTATAAAACTTTCTTGTATGCAGTTATAGTGTAGGTGTATGTATGCATGTACGTACGTGAACACATACAAATGATACGTCAATACTATTTGATACGGTCCACATTCTTGCACGACACTCATCGTGAACCTACAGGGTATCATTTGAAAGATAAGAAAAATGTTAAAATACACCATAAAAATTTGACCACTCTTTAGTGCGTTATCACTCTTTTTAATGCAAACATCCCAATGTTATGTAAACACTCTTTCAAAGTGAATTCACTAAAAAAAGTTCACACTATTTTACTGTGAGCTTGAGCATGTTGAAACGGATAATTCCCATGCCTACTATGTTTTGAAACTGTATACTTATTGTGGAATCTGAATTACCGTATGTTTTCGCAAGGAACGACGAGATATGACCAAATTGTCTTCCCTGTGACGGTGAATCTTATCAGCGATCACTAGCGGACAAGAAGTGGTGAGAAGAGTGGTATTCCCACCTATTTGGCGTTTCCAAAAAGTAGAGTTTGTTCCCTAAGATTTAGGCAAAATTGACTCAAAACTGCCAATCCCTCCCTCTTTGAAGAAATTCCTCTTCATTTGGAGGATTCGTTATTCCGCCTGTGCTAAGGGTTTCCCATTCCGTACAATGAACGTACCGTACCATACGCCAGCCGCACTCGCTATCAGCTGCACTCCATATCAGCCGCATTCGATATCAGCCGCACTTGGTATCAGCCGCTCTCGATATCAGCTGCACTTGGTATCAGCCGCACTCGATATCAGCCGCACTTGGTATCAGCCGCACTCGATATCAGCCGCACTCGATATCAGCCGCTCTCGATATCAGCCGCACTTGGTATCAGCCGCACTCGATATCAGCCGCACTTGGTATCAGCCGCATTCGATATCAACCGCACTTGGTATCAGCCGCACTCGATATCAGCCGCACTCGATATCAGCCGCACTCGATATCAGCCGCACTCGATATCAGCCGCACTCGATATCAGCCGCACTTGGTATCAGCCGCACTTGATATCAGCCGCACTTGGTATCAGCCGCATTCGATATCAGCCGCACTTGGTATCAGCCGCACTCGATATCAGCCGCACTCGATATCAGGCGCACTCGATATCAGCCGCACTCGATATCAGCCGCACTCGATATCAGCCGCACTTGGTATCAGCCGCACTCGATATCAACCGCACTTGGTATCAGCCGCACTCGATATCAGCCGCACTTGGTATCAGCCGCACTCGCGGACGAGAAAGAGACACAATGCGGAACTCACATTCATTGGGATTTTTTAAACTTGAAACGTGTTCCTTACCTACTCCGTCGTTGAAGCCTACATTGAGTTTAGTTCCTATCCATCGGGGAATTCTGCTACATACCTTGTTTAGATTTATTGGTCCACCATGTTTGTCTGGGCATTACAATTTTTCCGTTTTCCCCTTGCTCGCCAGTGCATGCGCGTATTTGCCGGTTGTACAACTTAATCCTTCACGTGTGTACGTCTCAATGACGCGCAGCCACACCACGGGATTAACTTTATGCCGCCGATTAACGTGTGAGCCGGGCATGTCGCAAGCGGACCAAGGAAAAAAGACATGTGGAATTACGTCTTTTTGTCAGTTTAAAAAAAATATGCGGTGCACACAAGTTTTAACACGCGTATTTACCTGTGCATAATTTCATATTTTACTGTACTTGCTGTCCTTATTTGGCTCTAGAAACTTGAAAGGTAATTCAATCTGACGAGCTTCTCTAGTATTTTATCCATGAATGTCAGTTTCTGATGTTACATGTATTCCATATTTTAAATATTATTGTGAAGACTTCCAAAGCAAACTTTTTGATGAGTTTGATTTTTTATGAATAATCAACATAAATTTGTTGGTTCTTCAATTTCCTGTCAACGTGTCGAAAAGCAACATGGATTATCTAAAAGTATATTCTTCATGGTGCATGTGATATAACTTAATGTGTTCTCAGAGACTGTTATGTAGTAAATATATGCCCATTAAATTACAATAGTGAACATGAAAAAACATTTTTATTCTTGGCGTTATAAGAAGTTGGAGGTGACCACCGTCTTTATAAGCGCTCACAAATCGATGCGCCGTTAAACGGTTTATTTATCTGGTCGGCTGCAATGGCGGACGAGCTACATAATCCTTAGAAGGGAGGGGAATCTTTCCCAAGAGAGGGAAATGAGCAGTTTTGAGAAGATTTGGCCTACACCTTAGGGATCAAACTCACCGTTTTGAAACCGCTGCTGAGGGGGAATTCCACTTCTGCGTTCTTCCCTAGTCCGCTACTATGTCGGCCGTACACCGGTTTAGCACGGGCACACGCGAAATATGCCGCGACGATGAAGCGCTGGTGGACCAGTCAAACCCTTCAAAGGCAGGGAATCTCACAAAAGACTAAAAAATATGCCATTTTGACTACACATCCAGAAACAAACTCAACTTTTTGCCGAAGAGGGGGGAATTCCAGTTTTCCTTCCCTATCTCGTCCGCTACAGCGCCGAAGCGCTGAAATTGCGTCGTCGCGCCAGCCCGCACAAGCTGTGACCCGTATCTGTGCCCCGGTGTGGTCTATATAACCCCACTAACTGCTCATATATATACCAGCTGGTGTATCGTTGTTGTCACTAGCGGACAAGAACGCGAGGGAAATGTGGAATTCTCCCTCTGTGGAGAGTACAATTGTTCTCTATGGTGTAGGTGAAATGGCCTTAAAACAGCCGAATCCTTTCTCTTGGACAACATTCCCCTCTCTTTGGATTGTTAACTGGCCCGCCAGTGGTTGTTGTGTTGGTGTGAGTTTGTGTGTGTGTGTGTGGACGCTGGTATATATCGTCCACGTCAGTGGTTGTGTGTGTGTGTGTGTGTGTGTCCAGCTCGTTAAATTACATCATTTTGCACTGCATACCATCTCTCGTTGCACGCACGTCGAGCGCTGGAGAGTGCGAGAAAGAGAGCGGTGCAGGTTCGCACCCCCTCCTCCTCGGACCCGCGCCACCCTAAAGTATGGCGGAGGGCCCGCGCGGACCCTCGCCCATCCGCACTGGAGGACTGGCTAACCCTCCGAAGGGAGGCGAAGTCCGCCGAAGAGGGGAGAATTGACAGTTTTCTGACCATTTTACCTAGACCATAGAGAACAAATTCGACTTTTTGAAAATACCAAAGAAAAGGGAATTCCACCTCCTCCGCTGTTGCCGATCCCCCGAGCATATACCCATCGTTCTATTCGGGCGCCACCGACCGCTCATGTGTTTTTATTTGCGCACCACGACCATGTTGTGGCGTGTGGCCACGTCTTATGTGCCAATAATGTTGCATAACGTGCGCTTAATTATGCCTAATGTTGCATAACGTGCGCTTAATTATGTCTTGTGTTGCATCACGTGCGCTTATTTATCCCTAATGTTGCATAATTATGCCGAATGTTGCATTACATGCGCTTAATTGTGCATAATGTTCGATACCGTGCACTTAATTATGCCTGATGTTGCTACATTATGCCTAGTGTTGCACAACATGCGCTTAATTATGCGGAATGCTCAATGTTGCGCTATGAGGTGCCACGTGAAACACTTGATGGTAAAGAATGTGACATCAGGCACAATCAGTGAAACTTGTGTATTGCTATGTACATGATGTTCCAATAATGGTGCATATCGAGCGCTTAATTAAATTTACGGTTGCATTAATTGTGTTTGATGGTTGAAGATTTTATATATGGGAGATATCTATTAAACGATCCCATAATAATGGTATCTATAATGAATAACGCACTTTTAGTTATGCTCATTGTTGATCAAACCACGCTTAACTTGTAAAAACGTTGCGTGACATTTTTAGGCCATTTTACCCAAACATTAGGGAACAGATTCTGCGTTCCTATAACGCCAAAGAGTCCGCTAGTTGCTTACCATCTTTTTTACATACTGTTACTAAGCACCTAAAATTAGAGAAATTTAAGATTAAATTAAAATCACCTGTTGCTGACTCCATTGTTTCCAATTATAACGCACTTCCCACAACGGTCTGTTATAGGTTATAGAACTAGCGAACCAGAAAGAGTGGGGAAAGTGGAATTTGTATCTCTTTGGCGTTCAAAAATAATAGGATTTGTTTCCTAATGTGTAGGTGAAATGGCCTGAAAAATGTCAACTCCTCCCTCTTTGGAGGATTGACTCGCCCACCAGTGTTTGATTGTAAATGTCACATAACTCTGTTGCATGGCCCATTATTATAATGTATGGCTGTAATGCAACGACTGAATTCATTTTAGAAGAATTTAGCCTGCTAGTTTTGATTTTTTTCAAACACACCCAACGTTCAGCGCCGTGTGGAAGATGATTTTGCAGATAACGAATCTCCGCGCGCAGTCGGCTCGATCTTTGCACCATTGAGTGAAACCATTAGTCATTGTTTTTAGAGGGCCCTCACCACTGGCGAACGGGATAATCCTCCAAAGGGAGGGAATTGCGTCAAAGAGGGGGGAATTAGAAGTTATAAAGCCATTTTACCTACACCTTAGGAACAAATTCTACTTTTTGAAAATATAAAGAGAGAGGGAATTCTGTTTTTCCCACCCCTTCTCGTCCGCTAGTGGCCCTCACACACCGCTATATCAAAGTGAAACAAACTTCAGAACACCTTACTTGATGTTTATGTTTGTGCTGAAGAGAAATATTCCTGATCTGCCGCTGCCAAAATAACAATACGTGAGATAAAATAAAAGTCATTGTTTCCATTACCTTGTCGAATAAATAGATTTCAAATTTTTTAAAGTATCTCAATTTGGAGATAATTTTTTTT
This sequence comes from Daptonema setosum, assembly GCA_964036265.1. Taxonomy (NCBI): domain Eukaryota; kingdom Metazoa; phylum Nematoda; class Chromadorea; order Monhysterida; family Xyalidae; genus Daptonema; species Daptonema setosum. The sequence goes on along the minus strand of OZ038447.1, from coordinate 2,301,642 downwards.
CCATCTGGCATTCAACAACGTTGAATGTGAAGCTTGCATTATAGTTTTCCTAACATGTTGAACGATTACGCGTGACTGATCCATTTCCAAAAATGAATGATCATTAACGTTTTATTAGTTATTACACGGATCAGCTGACGTTATTGGATCCTGATTTAATCTGTTAACTAGGGAATGTTTCATGTTCAGTCAGTTTGGAAAATATTTTGATTTGAAAAAACACTCAAACTTTATCCAAATGCAGATCGTAAATAGACTCTTTACGAATTACCCTCCGCTGTAAATCTTCTTATTTTCATTAAAAAACCCCAAAATTAGAGAGAGATTGGTGGTGAAGCAAACTCACGTTCTCACAACTTTGAATCTTGTTTTTTTCATGCATGGGAACATTAACGGACGTGAAGATGAGAGGAAGTGGAATTCCCCCTTTCTGGCGGTTTTCAAAAGTAGGAGTTGCTCCTTGAGGTTTATGTAAAATGGCCTATTTTCTGGGTCTTCCCCTTTCTTTAGAAAGAGATTCTCCTCCCTTTAGAGGTTTTGGCTTGTCCGCCTGTGCATAGGTTTAATTTGACAATGGGAGAATTCCCCATTTTTAACTAAAAACTCATCTGAAAACCGTTTTTGTGTTGTTGTGCTTGAGCATAATTGGCCTGTTCATTGAGCGATGTGTTGCCTTGACGACCTGACTTGAGCTCGCCGATTAGCCGGCGTCTTTACTTTTCACTCGAGAAGCGTCTTAGATACTTTAAAGAGACTTTCGAGTTAACCCGTTTCCTTCATTTCATCGTCTAGTGCGTAGGTTTTCAGTTATGAAAACAAAAGGTGGTGGGTTCGAAACTGGAACGATGGCCATGGTATTGTCAGTTATAGTTCATATCTTCTATGTCTAAGACGGTGGCATTCTTTCTTATATGTTATTAGTGTATTGAGTCACCAGTGGACGAGAAGCGGTGGGGAAACTGGCATTTTCACGTTCCCGCGCTTTTTGGCATTTTCTAAAAGTAGTATTGGCTCCCTAAAGTGTAGGTAAAAAGGCCTGTAAACTTCAATTTCCTTCATTTGACGAAATTCCCCTCCCTTTAGGTATAGTGTATTGAATGATGTCGATTTTGAAGTTTTCCAAAATTTGGCACGCAATCTGAATTCAAATTTCAAAGATTTTGAGAAACTTTAAAATTTTCGGAATTTTTTTAAATGTACATTTTTACAGCAAAATAATTTGCGCTCAACTCATTGTATGACTGTGATAACGGATTTATATTATTATTTTTATAAAAGTCTTTTCATTGTTTCTTTTTACTCCAAAATTGTTAACTTAACATCATTTTGGCGTGCATTCAAACTTCGGTGCGTGTTCCACCAACTCAACCAGAAATGTTCAGCTTTTCGCATTACATGGACAACATTTGTACATATATGAACAAGCCCAATTCATTAAACATATAGTAAAAAAGTTTTCTGAAAAAATGTTAATATGATGAAGCTGGCCAAGATATACATATACAGGGTGGCCCAAAAGTTTATGTACACTTTTTGGCCGTCTTTTTCGCGTGTGTGAAATCATAAAATTACAACGGGACAATAATGGTCAGATTGGAAATTACATGAACTTTCTAAAAATGCCCTCTGTTTTGTTCTCAGATGAGTATTTTACGAGTTTTACACAGGAACGTACAAAAACACGTTTTTTATACTTTTTACGCTTGTTTTCCCCTCATTCACGATTTAAAACTTGTGTTTATTCATATTTACTGTGATATTTCAGCGTAAGTGCTACAAATAAAGTAGAAAAAATAACTGCTAACTAGTAACTCACGCTAATTCAGATTACCCAGGTAAGGCAAGACCGTCAAAACATGAAACATCAGCGTCAAAGATATCAGCCTTTTTTAAAGCCTTTAAAAAGGCATGTGCACTGCAATCGGTTTGCATCAGGGCTATTTCTAATGAAATGGTTAATACTACCGATAAAGTAGTTTTTAAAGTGATAAATGTTAGACCACAAACAATTATTGCGCTTACTTCATTGCGTATGCGCGTAACGGGGGTGCATGAAAAAGATTTTTGAGTAACAAGAAAACCTTGAATAGACTATACCGGAATCCCAATGGGCCATATCGTAGAAACATTGCAGGTTGTTATTGCCAAGTTCCTATGAACACATTGGCTTTACGCACAGGCGGACGAGCCAAAACTCCGAAGGGAGGGGAATTTCATTCAAAGAGGGGGAAATCAGCAGTTCAAGGCCATCTTACTTTACCTTATGGCACAAACTGCACATTTCAAGCTCGCCAAAAAGGGGAAATGTCCGCTGTTCCCACCCCTTCTTGTCCGCTAGCGGCGTTACATAGTTTTATATGTCTGATGGATGGAACGTGAATCCGAACATAAACACGTTGCGCTCAAATTGGGAATTTATTACTCACTTGGGACAACATTCTCGATTCATTATCAAAACTGAATTTGAGTGCGCGCCATTTTAGTGTCTTGAATTTTTTAATGAAGTTGTCACAAAAAAATTTCAACAATAAATTATTATTAATTATAGTGAAAATATATTATAATACGTGATAGGCGTTTTTAATTTTGGTGATTTTCATGGTGGATAATATCCACTGATTCTCATGACACATGTTTGTGTTACATTGAAATGTTTTGTGGGTTCAAACATTTAAGCCCTGTTTATACTTCAGCGTAAGCCGTAGCGTAGTGGGGGCGGAGTCTACGGGTGTAAGCAAAGCGTACATCTATGCCATAGATCTACGCGTAGGTAAAAATTTGAGTATAAATGCTCGTTCGCTTTGCCTCAACTAAATCACGAAATAATTATTCATGTGATCGAAAACGCAAGAAAACAGTCGAATTTATTTTACCTTTGTTTTTCTTGTGCCGGCGGGCTCGTGTGACTGATACCAGCGCGTGTTTAGGGCTTGTTTGCCGGTTTATGAATTTACGTTCATGCTCGGTTTAGCTCGGGTGTTTTGGGCCCACTTCGGATGTAGTTTGCACAGTAACAAAAGTTAACAGAAAAGCAGTCAGAGGGGTTTATTGACCTCCTGAAAACATCTGTGATTTTTTCGAGCTCGAAAAATGAATTAATTTCGGTCGAATTTGCTCAGCGATGTAATGCGTGTTTTCTTCATAAGCTGGGTGAAATCTGCATAGCGGAGGGGTGACCAATCGAACTTATTTTCCATCAATAACATTATTTATAGGTTTTCAATAACGGTGAGAAGATCTCTGATTTTTTCAAGTGTCAGAAACCGCTTGAATCAGCTCAAATTAGTCCATACAGAAATTTATAGACATTTGAACATCTTCGGAAACAACTTCTCAGCAAATTTTCGGGAGTGAAATGAAGTTCTTATGAATTAGAATTGATTTCCTGACATATTTTAATATTTTTGGAGGGTTTTCTTCAATTTCCCATACTTATCTACGCGTAGAATATCAAATCAATTTGATACAAGAAACGAAAATGCCAAACGGCAATAAGTGAGTACATATGATTGGTCAAAAATGGCATCTATAGATAGAAAAGGTGAAAACAAGGAATTTAAGACATATAGTTTAACTGTAAGTAACCTTAAAAACATTGAGCTTGCAGAGTAATTTGTACTCAACTCAATTGGTCAATCATATCAGGCTGCGATTTTTTTTCTATCAAACTTTTAGAGAATATTGTCACAGTTACTATAAACAAAATATTAGCACGGACAGTTATGGGGTTCCAGGAATTATTATTTTTTGTACATAATAACTGTTGCGTATAAGGCGACCATGAATTCAGTTTGTTCGTGGAGATCAACTGATACTGATCAAAGTAATTTGTAAAGCTTATATATACAATAAACAAAATTATGTGCGCCGTTGACCACGAACAAACGTTCAAATTGGCGGAGTGGTAAAAAAACTACCGGAAAAAGCTGTTGGGAAATTTTTTAAAAAATTCCGGGAATTTTTATTTTTATTGTATAGATCTTGTTTCGCTGATTTTTTTATGTAATTTTCATGAAAATACGTTTGTTTTTTGTTATGTTAAAATAATTTTTAACAATTTTATTAAACTTTGAAAATTGTTTTATTTTCAAAAATCAATATATTTCCACGAAAAAAAACATGAAAAAAATCTGCAAATTAATATCCATAAAATAAAAAAGAAATTCGCGGGAAAAATTTTTTTCGGTATTTTTTTCCACCCCGCCAATTTGAATGTTTGTTCGGGGTCAACGGCACACAAAATTTTGTTTAGTGTATTTTATCTGCAGTAATTGGTAGTGTTATTTGACTATATAATGATATGCTATTGACTTTGATTGCTAGAGTGTTTGTTCGAGTCGAATCCTAATATTGTTTGGTTGTAACTGAGACAATATTCTCTAAAAGTTTGATAGAAAAAAAATCGCAGCCTGATATGATTGACCAATTGAGTTGAGTACAAATTACTCTGCAAGCTCAATGTTTTTAAGGTTACTTACAGTTAAACTATATGTCTTAAATTCCTTGTTTTCACCTTTTCTATCTATAGATGCCATTTTTGACCAATCATATGTACTCACTTATTGCCGTTTGGCATTTTCGTTTCTTGTATACAACTTTTCTATACATAAGTCAATAAATCATCTTTTCTATAGATATTTTCCTTAATTTCGATTCTCCCCGTATGATGAATTTTCGATCACCCTGTTTTGAAATTTTGAGTGAATATTTTTTGGTTTCCTTATCACTCAGTTTTAAAATTTCGATTCACCCTGCATAATGAATTTTCGGTCCCCCTGTAATGAAATTTTAAATAGAGATTTCACGGTAACGCTGTAATGGTTTTTGGGACATCAACTACAAATGCTGTAGTAACCGTAAAATAAAATTTCATATCACCCTGTATTGAAATTTCGAGTCAACCCGAATGAAATTTTTGCCAAAGACAATTTCAACCAAACTGTAATGACGTTTGGGTTAACAAATGTAAGTAAAAATCTATATCACTCGTTTTGAAATTTCGATTCACCCTGCATAATGAATTTTCGGTCACCCTGTAATGAAATTTTGGACAAATATTTTTCAGTAACCCTGTAATGGTTTTTGGGACATCAACTACAAATGCTGTAGTAACCGTAAAATGAAATTTCATATCACCCTGTATTGGAATTTCGAGTCACCCTGTATTGAAATTTTCGCCAAGGAGAATTTCAACCACCCTGTAATGACTTTTGGGTCAACAATTGTAAGTGAAAAATCGTTATAACTGAGTTTTGAAATTTCGATTCATCCAGTATGATGAATTTTCGATCACCCTGTAATGAAATTTTCGAGTGAAGATTTTTCGGTTTTGCGTTACCAATGGTAAGTGCTAACGTAAAAATCTATATCACTCGTTTTGAAGTTTCGATTCACCCTGCATATTTAATTTTAGGTCACCCTGTAATGAAATTTTGAATAGTAATTTTTCGGTTACCCTGTAAAGATTTTTGGGACATCAACTTTAAATGCTGTACCGTAAAATGAAATTTTCATATCACCCTGTATTGGAATTTCGAGTCACCCTGTAATGAATTTTTTTTCAAAGACAATTTCAACCACCCTGTAATGCATATTCAATCACCCTGTAACGAAATTTTGGATAGAGATTTTACGGTAACCCTGTGATGGTTTTTGGGACATCAACTACAAATGCTGTAGTAACCGTGAAATGAAATTTCATATCACGTTGTATAAAGAATTTTCAGTCACCCTGTAATGAAACTTTTGCCAAAGACAATTTCAACCACCCTGTAATGACTTTTGGGTTAACAATTGTAAGTAAAAAAATTCAATATTACTCGTTTTGAAATTTCGATTCACCCTGCATAATGAATTTTCGGTCACCCTGTAACGAAATTTTGATTAGAGATTTAACGGTAACCCTGTAATGATTTTTGGGACATCAGCTACAAATGCTGTAGTAACCGTAAAATGAAATTTCATATCACCCTGTATTGGAATTTCGAGTCACCCTGTATTGAAATTTTCGCCAAGGAGAATTTCAACCACCCTGTAATGACTTTTGGGTCAACAATTGTAAGTAAAAAATCCTTATAACTGAGTTTTGAAATTTCGATTCATCCAGTATGATGAATTTTCGATCACCCTGTAATGAAATTTTCGAGTGAAGATTTTTCGGTTTTGCGTTACCAATGGTAAGTGCTAACGTAAAAATCTATATCACTCGTTTTGAAGTTTCGATTCACCCTGCATATTTAATTTAGGTCACCCTGTAATAAAATTCTGATCGCAGATTTTTCGGTTACCCTGTAAAGATTTTTGGGACATCAACTTTAAATGCTGTACCGTAAAATGAAGTTTTCATATCACCCTGTATTGGAATTTTGAGTCACCCTGTATTGAAATTTTTGCCAAAGACAATTTCAACCACCCTGTAATGAATTTTCGGTTACCCTGTAATGAAATTTTGAATAGAGATTTAACCGTAACCCTGTTATGATTTTTGGGACATCAACTACGAATGTTGTAGTAACCGTAAAATGAAATTTCATATCACCTTGTATTGGAATTTCGAGTCACCCTGTAATGAATTTTTTTTAAAGACAATTTCAACCACCCTGTAATGCATATTCAATCACCCTGTAACGAAATTTTGGATAGAGATTTTACGGTAACCCTGTGATGCTTTTTGGGACATCAACTACAAATGCTGTAGTAACCGTGAAATGAAATTTCATATCACGTTGTATAAAGAATTTTCAGTCACCCTGTAATGAAATTTTTGCCAAAGACAATTTCAACCACCCTGTAATGACTTTTGGGTTAACAATTGTAAGTAAAAAAATTCAATATTACTCGTTTTGAAATTTCGATTCACCCTGCATAATGAATTTTCGGTCACCCTGTAACGAAATTTTGATTAGAGATTTAACGGTAACCCTGTAATGATTTTTGGGACATCAGCTACAAATGCTGTAGTAACCGTAAAATGAAATTTCATATCACCCTGTATTGGAATTTCGAGTCACCCTGTATTGAAATTTTCGCCAAGGAGAATTTCAACCACCCTGTAATGACTTCTGGGTCAACAATTGTAAGTAAAAAATCCTTATAACTGAGTTTTGAAATTTCGATTCATCCAGTATGATGAATTTTCGATCACCCTGTAATGAAATTTTCGAGTGAAGATTTTTCGGTTTTGCGTTACCAATGGTAAGTGCTAACGTAAAAATCTATATCACTCGTTTTGAAGTTTCGATTCACCCTGCATATTTAATTTAGGTCACCCTGTAATAAAATTCTGATCGCAGATTTTTCGGTTACCCTGTAAAGATTTTTGGGACATCAACTTTAAATGCTGTACCGTAAAATGAAATTTTCATATCACCCTGTATTGGAATTTTGAGTCACCCTGTATTGAAATTTTTGCCAAAGACAATTTCAACCACCCTGTAATGAATTTTCGGTTACCCTGTAATGAAATTTTGAATAGAGATTTAACCGTAACCCTGTTATGATTTTTGGGACATCAACTACGAATGTTGTAGTAACCGTAAAATGAAATTTCATATCACCTTGTATTGGAATTTCGAGTCACCCTGTAATGAAATCGCCAAAGACAGTTTCAACCACCCTGTAATGACTTTTGAGTCAACAATTGTAAGTAAAAAAACCTTATAACTGAGTTTTGAAATTTCGATTCAGCCTGTATGATGAATTTTCGATCACCCTGTAATGAAATTTTCGAGTGAAGATTTTTCGGTTTTGGGTTACCAATGGTAAGTGCTAACGTGAAAATCTACATCACTCGTTTTGAAATTTCGATTCACCCTGCATAATTAATTTTCGGTCACCCTGTAATGAAATTTTGAATAGTAATTTTTCGGTTACCCTGTAATGATTTTTGGGACATCAACTTTAAATGCTGTACCGTAAAATGAAATTTTCATATCACCCTGTATTGGAATTTCGAGTCACCCTGTAATGAATTTTTTTCAAAGACAATTTCAACCACCCTGTAATGCATTTTCAATCACCCTGTAACGAAACTTTGGATAGAGATTTTACGGTAACCCTGTGATGATTTTTGGGACATCAACTACAAATGCTGTAGTAACCGTGAAATGAAATTTCATATCACGTTGTATAAAGAATTTTCAGTCACCCTGTAATGAAATTTTTGCCAAAGACAATTTCAACCACCCTGTAATGACTTTTGGGTTAACAATTGTAAGTAAAAAAATTCAATATTACTCGTTTTGAAATTTCGATTCACCCTGCATATTGAATTTTCGGTCACCCTGTAACGAAATTTTGATTAGAGATTTAACGGTAACCCTGTAATGATTTTTGGGATATCAACTACAAATGCTGTAGTAACCGTAAAATAAAATTTCATATCACGTTGTATTGGAGAAATTCATGTCACCCTGTAATGAAATTTTCGCCAAAGACAATTTCAAGCACCCTGTAATGACTTTTGGGTCAGCAATTGTAAGTGGAAAAATCGTTATCACTCAGATATTGAGTTTCGATTCACCCTGTATGATGAATTTTCGATCACCCTGTAATGAAATTTTGAATAGAAATTTTTACGGTAACCCTGTAATGGTTTTTGGGACATCAACTACAACTGTTTTAGTAACCGTAAAATGAAATTTCATATCACCCTGCATTGTAATTTCGAATCCCCCTGTATAAAGAATTTTCGGTCACCCTGCAATGAAAGAACATTAATTAAAGCCTCAATGTGCCACTTAAGTATCCATTATATTGTTTGCGCCTTCGAACCTTAGCTCCATGATAAAACTTTCAGCGACCAGAACGGCAGCTTTACAAAAAAAAATTTCATCCATTCAGTCTAACCAGATTTAAATGGAATGGAACCAAAATTTGAGCCACAAAATGTGCCATCACATATGTGCCATGGCACATCAAGATTCAGTATCTTGCTTGCGCCTTGATCCGTTATTTTCGCCAAAAAATCAGCTCGCTACTTTATGAGAGCCTATCAATTTTCATCACATTCCTTGGACCACGCGTGTGTGTATACAACAGTGGTAACACACTTCCTAACCGGGACGTTTTAAAAACAGTTATGGGTTTTTCCCACTTGGCGAAAAAAACAAAGTTGCTTGCGTTAAGGGTAGGCGTGCGCTTGCGCCGGTCCTTGCGCGTGTGCCGTTAATTAAAACAATTACAAATTTTGGCTACCCCAGGTTTTAAACTATGGAGAATTCAATGGTGCCAATGAAAAGTTTATAGGATGATTATTTAGGGCTGAAATTAAACTTTCGGGCCCAATCATATATAGTAGTAGCTACCGCTACTACTACGATTGAGCGTACAGGAACAAAATCTATGCGTAAGCAGGAGGCGGAGCCTACGCATGATGAGAATGCAAATCTGTGCGTGAGCGAGTATAAACGGTTGACCCGTAGTCAGGCGTATATAGCGTAGATCTACGGCTTACGCTGGAGTATAAACGGGGCTTTAGGCTCAAGAAGCGAAGGGATGTTAAAAAATTTTGTTGTTGGCCAGAATTTCTTGTCGTCAAAAATTTATTTCGCGGGTCGGTTACGCAGGTAGGCAATGAATTGAGCGCAAATTTCGTACGTTTTCCAAATGTTATGTGAAAAATAATCATTTCTCGAAATTTTGAATGCGCGCCAAAACAGATTTGAATAAAAAGTTTTCGGCTGACAAGAAACCCTGGATAGTCTATATTAACTGTGAATGCGTTGTTGGCCTCATCTGTATCGAGTTTGCCAGTCGAAGTTAATATCCTTTCCAAATGCTACATATTATAGTTATTTACTGTTTTGAACTTTGTATTCATTCTATATAGACAAATATTTATTCTCAATGGATATATTTCAGAAAGCGGATTTCTCAAAGTTCTGTTTCTTAACCTTCTCAAAGTTCTGCGTCCGCAGTTTGAGTTCAAATCTGTTTTGGCACACTTTTAAAAATTCGATAAATGAAATATTTGTCATATAACATTTGTACAACTAACGAAAATTGCAATTAATTCACTGCATACGTGCGTAACCGACCTGCAAAATTTACTGTGGATATCAAGAAACTCAGACCAAGCTATATTGATAGCGCAAGGTTTTACAAATATTCTCAGGCTATACTAAAGTGCAATGATAGTAAATGTGATGTCTGCATATAGTAATTGTGGCATTATAATACAATGGATATAATAATAATACTATAATAACACATAATATAATACAATACATTGCAGCCGTATTTTCTCATCGACAATATGAAGACGCTTTCGAGATTCTAGTGAAAAACAAACTGGAATCTCAAATGCGTCTTTTATACTATTTACTGCTTTTTTCGTAGCTGTAGTATTTCTTGTTACACGTTTTTTCTAATAGAATACTCTCAACACATGCAATAAGTATTAAGCTGTTGTGTTTTTTATATCGAAATGAGTTTGCCAGTTCCTCCAGTATTTTTGCCAGTAACAGAAAATCACCCCCATTGTCAATGTCAACCCAAATACATGCGCGTTATTTCTTCACGCAATTACTACGCGCCGCCAGCCTGCTTACCAAAAGTAACAGCGAGGGCGGTTGGATGGGATCAGCGGCGGACAGTGGCGGACGAGTGATTCGGCCAAAGGGGGGGGAATTTTTTTCGGTCCCATTTTACCTACACCTTAATTCCCATTAAAAAACCTCGTTTTACCTACACCTTAATTTTTTTCTCTAAAATAGTCATTCTATCTACACCTTAATTTTTCTCATTTCTAATGTCATTCGGAATCGCGTTTGCTTGAATTACTTTTTATATACCGTATATTACGGTATACTTTATATGGTGTTATTACAAAGAGTCCAACTATATCATTTTAGCCAACTTTATAATCATTAACTGAGATTAATAACAACAAATGCACAATTTTTAAAACATAGGACCTGTACTTTCGGTTTCTATAAGTTAGGCACATGCATTATGAGCAAGTACTCAACAAGTTTTGAATCAGCGTTTTAGAATAATTTTTTTTTTTGATAATTCAGTGAAATTCTAAATCGCTGATCACAAGTATAGTGGAAAATTATAAAAAATTATCGACAAAATATACAAGATTCATTACTGATTTTGTATGTCAATTTCTGCTTGTTTTACACTCGCTAACACTTGACATACGCAACCAGCAAATCAGCCATCTGAAATTATAGAACTTAACGTTGAAACACAATTGAAAATTTCAAATGGCTTTGTAAAAATAGGAACGAACAACAATATATTCAATGGAAATTCTAACATGTAATTCACCTCATTGACAACATCAAACGGGTAGACCATTGAACAATTCACTTGAATGTTTGATGTTACCAAATCAGTATAGTATCAGCAATATTAAAATTTTGTTTTAAAAGAAACCTTTTCTTTACATTTAATTTTGCTGATAAAAAGGCAATACACAATAAAAATACATGAATGGGGACAGGGGGGGGGAAATCCGTAACCAGCCTAACTTCGAAACTCTTCTTCTTCCAACGCAAACCAGGTTCACTTCACTTTTCATCACCTAACTCAACCAACATCATCATGTCTACGATGGAACCCTGTTTCGGCCATTAGAAGCTGAAGTCAACTTTCAACAGGTTCCCATCGTAGTTTGTGCATAAGTCAGATAGTCATAAGTTATGATTGTGCATGTAGTGTCTAATAATAATAGTCACATAGTCAACAGTATCACAGGTCAATAAGTATAGTCAATCACAATGTCATAATAATAGTCACATAGTCAACAGTATCACAGGTCAATAAGTATAGTCAATCACAATGTCATAATAATAGTCACATAGTCAACAGTATCACAGGTCAATAAGTATAGTCAATCACAATGTCATAATAATAGTCACATCATAGTCAACAGTATCACAGGTCAATAAGTATAGTCAATCACAATGTCATAATAATAGTCACATCATAGTCAACAGTATCACAGGTCAATAAGTATAGTCAATCACAATGTCATAATAATAGTCACATCATAGTCAACAGTATCACAGGTCAATAAGTATAGTCAATCACAATGTCATAATAATAGTCACATAGTCAACAGTATCACAGGTCAATAAGTATAGTCAATCACAATGTCATAATAATAGTCACATAGTCAACAGTATCACAGGTCAATAAGTATAGTCAATCACAATGTCATAATAATAGTCACATAGTCAACAGTATCACAGGTCAATAAGGATAGTCAATCACAATGTCATTATGTAGTAAGAGTCTCAATCACAACTATAATAGTAACTAAAATATATATATGAATAAGTTTATAGAAAATAAATATAGAACTTTATGAAAGTAAATAGAAATGTGTGTAATATATGAATAAATTCCCGATAGAAAATATACATGTGAAATAGATAAAAATGTGAAAATGAATAAATTTTTAATAGAAATCTGTGATAAAAATCTACTTCAACACCAGCTGTCTCTTTCCATGTGTATAAGCAGTCAACACACGATCAATCATATTTTTCCAGCTATCCTCGCTGTTCAGCAGTTCGTTTCCATGAACATGCATCATAGTGAGTCCGTTCAATCGGTCTTGAGTCATGGTAGATCGCATGCACGTTTTCAGACGCTTCAGTGCTGAAAACGAGCGCTCATTTTCAGCCGTTACAACAGGGATCGTGGCGAAGAGAGTGATGCAGCGCTCAATTAGGGGAAGCGATGGGGCATTCTGTAAAGGGATAGGAGTTAAAAGATAGTGATTACCGTAGCTAAAGAATGCAATCATCATGTTTAATTCAAAAGCAATTCATTCACGCAAATTCACGTCAAAAATTTATTTCTCACTCACCTTTCTCATCCAATCCAGTGTGGCAGTGGCCGTGTCCGGCTTGTCACTCTCGGACAGCGTGCTCACACACTTGAGCCAGACCTTTCGTTCGTTGTTGAGTTCGACCAGTGTGCAACCGAGCAGTTTCTATAAGTTAACATAATTAGTAACTTATTGAATAATAATTGATAGTTGTAAGTGTCATTCAAGTTCATTGATTATCGTTCAAACCATTGGAAATCATACCACAATTGTTCAGTCAGCTGACCTTGTAGTGACTGTGCACGTCCTTCATGTCCTGATCCTTGTACCTGTGGCAGTACTTAGGGATCAGAACACCGAGTCGAGTGGCCATGACAGTGGCTGGGCCGAACCGATCGGTCATCTGACTCATCACCGAGTCAACCAGAGGCAGGAACAGGTTGAGTCGGTAGTGCTCGGAAACAGAGCTGCTGCTGACGTTAGCGCGGTTGCGCTGGCGGCCGATCACACGAGGCTTCACCAGTTCGGTCTGCAGCTGGTCTGCCAACTCGGTAGCCTAAAATGTACGAATATATAGGTATGCTGTTTAGGGTTTAGCTTTGAAAATTCACACTCACTCACCAACTCATTCACTCACTCACTCACTCACTCTCTCACACACTCACTCAAACACTCATTCAATTCAAAATAAACTAGAAGAAACTGTTTGCTAACCTTTGAGTAGACCGAGTCCCAATCGTCGCGACAGTCCCCGACCACGGACTTCACGAACTTGACAGCCTCAACGGCTTTGACCAGGTCGCCACCGCGCTCTTGCAAACTCTTGGCCAACGGCACGATGTGGCCCATAACTTCAGACAGGATCGTGACACAGACCAGCATGTCAGTATCGTACATTGTCTAAAAAAGATAATAGCACTGAGTTTTAAGTCAATCATCCAGTCATTCAGTTCTCGTTATCATATTACTCATAAACGCAAATTATACCGTAACCCAATAAGCCATTCAATGTCAAACCTTCAAGTGAGCAGCTGCTGTTGCATCATCGGTGGCCAACTGCTCCAGAGCATCCACGATCGCCACATACGAATCGCGGAACTGAGTGACTGCCTTGATTCTTTCGGTCCAGCGAGTTTCGCACAGCTAAAAACACTTGTTGATAAGCCTAATTTTAATAGCGCATATGCTTTCAAACACAATCAGTTCTGAATTATTCAGTTTCAGACAAGACTAACCGAACAGAGTGTGCGATTGGGCAGGTTGTGGCTGAGCAGCTGAGCAGCCAGCTTAGCATGCCTCAGTGGCGACTGACCAAAGTACGACACGATGGTACGTACATTGTCCAGAGTGTTCGCCAGCTCACGAACAGAGGACTGAGCATTGGCACTCAAGTTCAGTACGTGACTCAGGCAGTGAACCGTGGTCAGCTCTGGGTGCAGCTCTCTGAGGCGTGCAGTGAGACCCTGTAATGTACGAGTGTGAACGATGTTTATCCTCCTACGACAACCAATGATTAGCTTAAAACCCATACTATCTCACCTATAATATCCCCTATTATACAAACTCATAACCATTCTCTAACGATAACCAGTGGCACGCTAATAATTTCTCTAACGACAACCAGTGGCACGCTATTTTGAAATGAAAGAATTGTAGAAAAAATCTCTAACCTTCTGTTTGCCTGTCATGTTGGAAGCGCCATCAGTGCCCACGGCTACAAACTTGGTCGCCAGATTGAGTTGGCACTTGCGTAGAATGGACAGCAACTGCTCAGTCAGCGCCTCGCCACTCATCTCATGGCACCGGTACAGACCCAGCAAGTCCTCACGAACTTCATGCTGGTCACCGTTTGAGGACACGTACCGCAGGACGACTGACATTTGTTCGTGAGTCGAGCTAAAAACACTCTTTTTAAATATATGAACCATTCATTCCAGTTTACTGATATTCATATGATCCAGAATCTGATGTTTTCGCTTTCTAATTCTTTCCATTACCAACCTGTCAGATGTCTCGTCAATCAGTACTGCAAAGAAGTCGGCCTGTCGAACTTTAGTCAAAATGTCAGAGGTTATGATGTCGGCAGTCAGTTGAATCAGCTCGTTTTGAGTGGACTTCGACATGGCAAACTGACGACCATCGGCGGCTAAGTGATTGGCCACCTCGGCACGACCACAGCGGACGGCAAAGCGAATGACTTCACGGAAATTGCCATCGCTAAAACGACAACCATTGAGTATTTTAACGACAACCAACCATTCAATCATTCAGCATTAAACAGTCATTAATCATTCAGCATCAAACCAGACAATTCCATTCATATCCTAATATTCATTCATAAAAGTAAGACTCTAACCGTTCGTATGTGCCATCCGCGTCCTCAAATCGACCGTCGTCACGGTGGCCACGAAGGCCGATGCCCATTTTGCCCAGTAGCAGCACAGTTTCGATGACGGTGCGCAGAACAGCACGGTTTTGTTCAACCAGCTTCTGTCGTTGCACGTCAAGCCGAGTCTATAAGTAACAATGATATTATTACCTAATAGTATGTACATACTGTACATATTACATGCTCAATTGAATAGTAGATTAAATTAGAGAACGCGCCGTTTTTCACCTTAGTTATAAAGTTCATATTCATGTCTACTTGATAGCCATCAAGAAAAATGGCGCGCATTCAAATTCAGTCTACTACACATTCATTACACTGCCTATTGTGTGACTAAAACTAACTCAATCCTAAGGTTGACAAACTAAGGTTAAACATAAGCTACACAAACCTGAACACTACTCAGCTTGCCATCTTCGATGTTCTGCCAGTTATTGGCCAGAACAACGGCTTCCAGGTGATGCTGGCTGGTGGAGTGCCGTTTCAAATCAGAATCGAACTGTTTGAACTTGGTGCATGGCTTGGTACTGAACATGGCGACGGTTTGACGACTCTTGGTACCTAAAAACAACATTTGTTATATTTAATTAAGTCACGTTTCATTCATTCCAAATGTTCCATAATTCATAATCCATTCATCCAAATGTTCCATTCATTCATACTGCATTCATTCCAAATGTTCCATTCATTCATACTGCATTCATTCCAAATGTTCCATTCATTCATTCAATTCAAATCGTGTCACTAACCGATCGCCGCCTCCACCCTCATGGTTACGCAGTACTTGCAGTATGCACCGCGTCTTGACTGCGACCAGATCGCCCAGTCGTACGCCAGGAAGTGCTTGATTCTGGCACAGCGCCACTTGCTGGCTGAAAATTAGAATTTAAATGATTAAAACGACAACCAATGAGTGTGTGTGTGTTAGTAAATGAGTGAGTGAAAGGGTGTACGTTTGAGTGATTGAGTGAGCGGGTAAATGAGTGACTTAATGAGTGAATTAAAACGACAACCAATGAACGTAAGTGTTTTAGTAAGTAAATGAGTAAGTGGGTGTGTGAGTGGGTGTGTGAGTGTGTGAATGAGTGACTTAATGAGTGAATCACTGAGTTTGAGCAACAAAATTTTCAAATTGAGAAACAAACCTTCGAGTGACTTGTGGATGATGTCGCTGTCTTTCTGACCATGCCATCGCGCTGGATTGGTCATAGCGAGCACAGCCAGCTTGTCTGCATTCGTCAATTTGGTTTTGTCAGCAAAGTCGCAGATGTCAGTGAATTTGGAATTATTGTCCATGTTAATGTCATTGTGGTCGTAGTCAGTCGAGGTGCTGGAGTGCGCAGGTGAAGTTGGTCGAGTGGGTGAAGAAAGTGAAGTGAAGGTGGTAGGTGTTGGGGTAGGTGCAGGTTTCGAAGACTCGGCTGGTACGGAGGAGGAGGAGGAGGAGGGGGTGAAGAAACTGGTGATCGACTTGCTGACAACTTTCTTTGGTTTGGGCGGTGCCATATTGGTTTTACCTGAAGATAGTACTTTGTTTAATCTATTTATATTGTGAGCGATAGTTATATTTGTGTCAGATGAAGATAGTAAGGTTTACCGATCTAAGCGCCAGAAAGTGGATTCCACTTTAAACAAGAGTTATTCCACTCGAAAGAGCGTGAAATTTTACCCTAGATGTCCAAATTTCAACAAAATCGAACAAGTACAGCTTGAGATATAACCTATTTAAACTGATTTTAGTGGTAATTAACCACTAATTGCACTAATTGAATTATTGACTATAATGAGATTACCGGGTTACGGTAGCGCATGCCCTGAGGCAGATATCATTGGTTACATAACACATGTTAGGGGTTTGCTCAGAGGTGACCAAGTGACTGCCAATTTGAAAATGGCACTAATTTTTTCATGAAATTCGAAAATTTCAAAACTTTCGAAAATGGTCCAATAAGGATGAAATATAGTTTTCTGACTAATTATGACCCGCTGAGAACTATGGTGATAGTTATTTTTGTGTCAGATGAAGATAGTAAGGTTTACCGATCTAAGCGCCAGAAAGTGGATTTCACTTTAAACAAGAGTTATTCCACTCGAAAGAGCGTGAAATTTTACCCTAGATGTCCAAATTTCAACAAAATCGAACAAGTACAGCTTGAGATATAACCTATTTAAACTGATTTTAGTGGTAATTAACCACTAATTGCACTAATTGAATTATTGACTATAATGAGATTACCGGGTTACGGTAGCGCATGCCCTGAGGCAGAACTTTCGAAAATGGTCCAATAAGGATGAAATATAGTTTTCTGACTAATTATGACCCGCTGAGAACGATGGTGATAGTTATTTTTGTGTCAGATAAAGATAGTAAGGTTTACCTATCTAAGCGCCAGAAAGTGGATTCCACTTTTAACAAAATAATCGAGAAACTTGACAAGTATTTGACTTGGGTTTACCAAGCTTGAAAGTGGATTCCCCTAAACAGTATATCAATTAAATCAAATATAATCTCTTTAATTCCAGTGAAATTTCAACTTTATGCTTGTGAAAAGTGGAATGACAGCTTAGAAAAGAATTGAATTAAAATATGTGATTAAACAGTATATAGTGTTCAGTATAAAGGTGAAAGTGGATTCCCTTGCTGATGTAGTATGAATTGCTCCTGATCAGAAGGAGTGAACAGTACATATCCTAGAAGAATGATTGTTATTGTATTGAATGATCTCCGTTTGTCAGTTGTGTTCACATGTCGTCTGTACATTCATGCGTAATGATTCGTTGCGTCATGTTTCAGTGCCTGTGGTGCCGTGGTGGTGTACACATGTATCATGACTAACCTTGGTTGCATCATTGTTTTTGACCATCAAATCAATTAAGTGGTTGTCGCATATACCTGTGCTCCTTTTATGTTAGTGATAAATGATAACACAGGGTTAAAATAAAAAATCAACTTCAATGAGCAATCGGGTGGGTTTGCGTAGAATTCCACTTTTCATGAAAAATGATGAGTTCCACTTTTCCATGAAATTGATGAAAAGTTGATGAATTCCACTTTTCCATGAAAGCTCGATGAATTCCAATTTCCATGAAATCTCGATGAATTCCACTTTTTCCATGAAAATTTGATGAATCCCACTTTTCGTGAAAATTTAATGAATTCCACTTCTCCGTGAAAATTTGATGAAATCCACTTTCCGTGAAAATTTAATGAATTCCACTTTTCCATGAAAATCTGATGAATTCCACTTTCCATGAAAATTTTATGAATTCCACTTTTTAATGAATGTTCGATGAATTCCACTTTTCAATGAATTTTCGATGAATTCCACTTTTCGGTGAAAATCCTATAAATTAACTATGAAAGTGGAATTCCACTTTTCGGTGAAAATCCTATAAATTAACTATGAAAGTGGAATTCCACTTTTCGGTGAAAATCATATAAATTAACTAAGAAAGTGGAATTCCACTTTTCGGTGAAAATCCTATAAATTAACTATGAAAGTGGAATTCCACTTTTGCCGAAATCAGTCAGAAATACGACCAGCATGTTTTTTATAAATGTTTATTTATAACAAGAACGACAGATAATATATAGTTTATATGAAAATTATCGTTGTTCGATGTTTTTATCTTCTTCGTTCTGTGCTTCCTTCTACTTTCCGCGAATCTGAAAATCAATTCCACTTTATGAAATATAATAAAAGACACGTAATGATATCACATCACAAGCAAAGCATCACACGTACACATATTATAGCCCAAGCAAATAGGACAAAAAAGCGTTAAACGAAAGAAACTGCAAATGGGGGGAATTTTTAAAACGAAAAAGTGGATTTGCAGCAAATTTTTTAGCTAAATTAGAACAAAAACAAACTTTTTTCTCCCGTCCGTAGTATAGTCCTTAATGCTCAAATTTCTCCAAAACACCTACACCTTAGCGAAAACTCCAAAGGGGGGGGAATTCCACTATTCCCCCCCCTTCTCGTCCGCTACTGGCGGCGGATCATGGGATAATCTATGCAATGTTCTGATTTTTCGAATAGAGGATTAGCCAAATTCGGGACAAAATATTTTTCGTCCTTTATAAAAATAGAAAAAAATACATTCCAAAATGAACATGCATGAAATGCATGTGGGCTTTCGGTTCGGCTGTCTGGCATAGGGCTGGCGCATAAAACGAGTGTGCCCGCACCCCTGTATTCCCCCTACCCCTTCCCCGGCACTGGCGGAACTGCAAGTCATACAGAGGAGTGGGCATTCCCAAAGAGGGGTAAAACCCAGATTTTTTTGTTTTTCCTGTTTTTGGGGAATTTTTATTTTGTTTTATGCATATCAAAGATGGGAGTATTGCATGTTGTTCGCTGCTCTCACCCGCTATATTGTGGGCTCACGGCTCCATGTGCGCTAATATTCGCTGCTGCCACTGGCGGACGGGCAAGGAACGAAAGAGTGGAATTCCCCGCTCTTCGGGACTTCTAAAAAGTTAAATTTGTTTGGTAAGGTGTAGGATAAATAGCCTCAGATCTGCTAACTCTCCTCTCTTTGGGAAAATTCCCCTCTGGTTGGAGATTTGGCTCGTCCGCCAGTGGCTGGCTGCTGCTGCGGCTGCGCTTTTGTACGTCCCTACTTGTACAAGCGTTGTCATCATGAATTCAGTCGGCAGTGAATCTGTGCCATGTATGTACATGCGTTGCTGTACGTGAGTCGTTGCCAGTCGTACCGTCTTTTTTCACGTTCCAGATTGTTTTGGATTATAAGCACTAGCGAACGGAAGAAGAACCAAAAACGTGGGATTCTCCCCCTTTGGCAGTTTCAGAGGCTTTCTGGGAAATAGGATTTTTGTTATGATATGAAATTCCGTACCTTTACAAGAAGTGTTGTTTTCAGGATTTATACCCTGTGAATCTGTGCCACATCTGTGTCATTTTTATGACATTGCGTTTTAAAATTTGACCATACTTTTTTTTATGTGATGCAATTTCAAGCGTTTTTTTTAATTTCAAATAGCGTCGAACAAAATAGTCAAGAATTGTCTACACACTGGGGCAAAAAATTTTTGGTTCAGGTATTTTCTTCAAAAGTGAGAGCACTTTCTTATCGGAACTTTTAAGTGGGACACCCTGTATATGTACATGCGTTGCTTCATGTGTGTCGGTGGCAATGTACAGTGCCTTTTTCATGTTCCAGATTGTTTTGGATTATGAGCGTCTGAGCGTCGGGTTATACGCTTATATACTGTTAGACTAGTAATTTCTTGAACTTAGGGTGCCTTCATTGTGGGTGGCCTAGTTGCACATTTTTTCGGAAATTTTATGACGCTCAATAATTTGCAAGACGGAAACAGAAGAAAATTTCGAAATCGAAACGTTTCAGAACATCATGAAAAATTTCGCAAAAAAGTTGGCTTCATGAATTCAGCGCTGTAACTCTCTGGCCGCTGCTCATAACATGAAATTTAGGAAAACATGAACCAGCGTGTATATACTTTAACACTTCATGTTATAGCCTATCCACGTTTTTTGTAAGTCAAAAAAAGTTTGGCGCGCAGTTTGAATTTAAATCTGTTTTTGGCGCTGTAAACGTTTCGAGAAACGAGACCTGTTTCACATTCCATTTGGACAACATACAAATGTTGCGTTTAATTGACTGCATACGTGCGTCAACAACCCCAAAAAATTAATTTTTGATAACAAGAGCCCCTGACCAGACTATAATGTGATGGGTGCATTCACAGTCAAAGTTTTGTAACATTCCTAAACGTTCCAAAAATAATTTAGTTTCGAGACAATTCAGAATGACATGAAAAGTTTCAACTTTACTTGCAACTGGCATGTGTTTTTGATCTGAACAATTGAAAAACTTTAAAAAATTCAATCCACACTTAATTTTATTGAACTTAACTTTTTTTATCTCTCACTTGTAAAAGCTGGCCTTCTCCCCC
>OZ038447.1:2235525-2275525 GCA_964036265.1 Daptonema setosum | reverse complement strand
CGCGCGCCACACACCAAAACGCATTCCAGAGGTTACACTTTCGCCCGTATGTTGTTTCTGCAAGCAAAAATCTTGCCCAGAACGTCTGATAATGAAACATCAGTCAATCAGTGCTAACACGCCCATCAATCCTCGTCACTTCATGCTATACTGTGTTAAGCTATGGTGTCAAACGAGTTAAGTTGAGGCTAGAGATGTTTCATTATCAGACGGTAATAGTTTTGCTTGCAGAAACAACATACGGGCTTTATTATACAATTAACTATGTAATAACTTTATGTATTTGTGTGTATGTATAAAATATATGTGCTAAATGTGTTTTGATAAAGTTAACAATTTTCATAGTTATCTTTTTACTTTGCTTTGAAATTATATTATCTTACTTGTCATACCATTCATCCACCCTATCACCCTAACTTCTGTTGATTTACATACGATCATTCGTACAGATTTTTTGATCGACTGTTCTCATCTACTCTTAAAAAGTTCAAATATGATTACCCACACCAGTCAGGAAGGATACACCACCACACCAGAAAGGACAGTCAGGCAGAATTACAAAAGCTACCCTTTTTCTAATTTGTAAATTTTCTCTCGCTTAAAGTCATTTCAGCGTCATTTTTGCGTTCGCTTATTTACATTGTACCCTCAAAAGAAGAGAAATTTCCTAGGATAAGGAAAGAATTTTATGACTGTTGAACCAATCCAACTTTCTTCGTGGGAAAAGTGAGAGTTCGAGATTCAAGTGAAAAAATTACACGTTAACGTGTCCAACCCAGTGTAACACCCACTGAACATGATGATTGCATGTTATAGCATACAGCTGTTGGGTTGAGTTGAGTCGGACAGCCGACTATTATGCATCACCTTCTCACATTTGATGCAGCTAATGATTCAATGTTGGAGTAGTTATGCTACGACTTTTCACTTGAATCCCAGGCAGCCCTTTACCAGCGGATCGTGAATGGATCAGTGGCATTGTTGAGTACGTCCCTCTGGTTCCAGTAATCTTGTTGTCAGATACCAGACATTGAATGGAACGCCGTCCAGTGTGGCCAACCAAAGATGGCGCGTGCTTTATATCATAAGCTATGGGATGTTACGAGTAACCTGTGTTTTACATGAAAAATAAATATATGAAACATCAAATTTGTGTTCTGTTAACGTTATAGTGATTTTTACTCGATCTTTTACCGATACTTGTTCAAATCAACCAGGCAAAGGCGTTTTTTAGTTTGAGGAAAAGTTGAATGTGTAAACTGACGGGCAGATGTTGTCATAAAAAAACGATTGGGCCAATTGTTTTACCCTTGTTTTAATTTTATTCTCAACAATGTTTTTTTGTTCTTTCGAAACTTTGAAACCACTTATTCGTCACTGTTAGTGTCTCCTGCCGGGTTTCGAACTCAGGGGCACAGATTAGATCTGCAGATATGTATACACACGGTTGTTGGAAGATAAAATTAGATTGCTATGTAGGTGTGTACATAATTGCCTATAAAATAAACACTTGGCCAAAACAGTAACAGATTGTGCACCAGTTACTTTGACAACTGATGTCATAAAATTAATACTTCGATGTGAGCCAAAAATAATGTTCGTGTGTAGGTGTGTCATAAAATTGTCGTAAACGCGATTCTTTTTTTCATAAAAAATGCTAAGTTCACATTTGAAAACCCACTTAATGTGTTATCATAAAGTTTGCTAGCCGAATCACTCGTAAATTAATGCGTTAATGAATCACTCGTTAATCGTATGAGATGGAGGGAAAAGAATGTGAAAGACATGTATTTTCGGATTTTGTAAGTACTGGATGGAGTTTTGAATGACTGGTATGGTATTTTAAAACATACATACATAATCAGGGCAGTTTCCTCACACTACATGCTTAATCAGAGCAAAAGAACTCACCGCTCTACTCCATCTCTCTCTCTCTCTCTCCTGAGAATCTGAATTCTCTGTAAGTGAGAGCTAAACAAAGTCTCTAAGAAGTATGGTAACCAAGATTTGAATAGTATGATACAAAAAAGCTATTTTCCCTCAACAAATGCTTTAAATCAAACACCACCAACATGATTTAATTTCATCAAGGCCAGGCCCTGGCCACACAAGAGCTTAGTGAGTAAACATCATAACTAAGGATTCGCAGGTCAATGACTATGTCATGAAAACATTAACCAAATTTTTTTAATCACGATTCCTTCGTCTACAGTTCGTTCATTAAACAGTTCGTTCATTTACAGTTCGTTCCTTTACAGTTCGTTCATCGCCTCAATCAGCATCACGTCGACGGCGGCGGCACAACAGCTGCGACGTCGCTCGATCATGGGCGGTGCGTCAACGTCGTCCATACGTCCGTATCCGCAGTGCACCGAGCTGACGCCGGCATCCATACGAGCGACGTGCAGCAAGACAAACATCGAGGATCGGTTCGGACATAATTAGAAAGATTTTTAATCTGAAATAATTTTGAGCTAAAACTGTAGCAGAAAAAAACAGAAACTGTCTAATTTAAAAAACCTAAGCGGTGTATCGAGCCTTCTATAAGACACCCATATCCTAACTGCTGGTGTCTCATCGGTTATAACCCGGTTCTAAATAAATCAAAAAGTTCTTAAACAGAAACAGCAGATGCCGGTCAGAACAGTGTGGTGAGAATATTTATGAGACAGTTGTTCTGATTACGCTATGCAAACTATTTCTGGCCTTTTCGTACTTCATTTTATCTCAATTTTATTCTCCCAAAATGGCGGATATGTTCTGGAAAGATACTCTATAGGGACATAAACGATGTGTTCGTCGATGATTGAACAGAAACACATGCAAAACTACGCAAATGGTTTCTAATAGAAGTAAAAGGTTTGAAAAATTTAGGTGATGTTACAATCAAACATTAAGACACCAATGTAGAAGAATTAGTCTTGAGGTCTCATCGTTTAATCATTGACCATAACTGTGTCTAAGACGTTGTATGTGTCATTATATGCATGCACATAACTGTTTTTCCAGCCTATCGGACTGGCGGGACGTGTACGTGCACCTGTGCCCCAACATCAGCGGTCTGAACCTGTCCAACCCCGACGACGTACGTTTCCACAACGCCACCGAGTCGACCAGAGTGTCGCTGTACGATCTCATGATATTAGAAGGGTTGGCGATACACTGCGTGACTCACACACTCACTCGATGCTTCATTTTTTCATTTCCACTCAAATAAATGTTGAGTTGACTGTTCTCCCTCATTCACTAACTCACTAACTCACTCACTCACTCACTGACTCACTCATTCACTCACTCTGCAGCGAGGTGCATACACGTGGTACGGTGCCTAATTATTTATCTTCGGGTGCGGCGGAGTGCTTCCAGACGGACGTGACGCAGCATGGTAGCCAGTGTATAAAGTGCCTCAACAACATACTCGGGTGAGTTCTCTTTTGCAGAGTTACTTGGTTTACTTGGTTCAACCATGGTAATTTTATTGTCATTATCGGTTAACCATAGCAGAAATTGTTCAAAGTTCTAAGAGATTCCACGAACGTGTTTTCACTTGAATCTCAGGATGTTATATACAAGCCAATAATATGTTCAGACTGCTTCAACGCACCCGTGAGCTGTACAAGTCGTTTCTCACGCTCGTGCTGAATCGACTCGACTGCTTTCGGTGGACGGGCGGCGGGCTGGCGGGCACGCAACGCGACCACATCGACTACCAGCGACGCTTCTCGCCCAACTCAACGTGCTATGACTGTGAGGTTGGTCCAAGCTTTTGAAGACAATCCTCTGATGCTTATGGAGAAGTTGGAAATCCATCAAACCCAGCAATGGCCGATCACTGCTCTACCATCTGAGCTATGAAAGACGCTTCACTCCGTCTGCGTATTTGCGGTATTAATTGAGATTAATTTGACATCGGGTCATGTATGGGCACCTTTTGATATGCATCAAGACATCTTGTACTATGCATGATATATATTATGCGATGATCATTGTTGAGTCTACATCTGTTGTATGTAAACTTGGAACTAGTGCTGTACCGCTCAACACGACACTCACCTCATGATTGCAGATGTGGTACTGGCGCTGGATGCTGGTCACGGTCGACTATCAACCGCCCGACTCCACCGAACCCGCCTTCAAAATCTGGAACTATCCGCCGTGTCCGACGTGGTGCCACTACGCCGAGCTTGCCTGTCCTTTTCTCAACACTGCCAAAGATAACGAGTACGCCGGGCTGCCCGCGTTCCGATGCAACGGTTGGTTCAATCGGAGGTGGGCTGCGAACGGCTAACACATGTACACGCTTTCTTCGTAGATTCCACATGTTTCTTTTTCATTCGAGTCAGAGACGCAATCCATATGATCATGAAGATTTGCAAATAAGTTGTTTTCTTAGCCTGAACTCTCGGCTCAGGCTACAGAACTTATTAGTCGTAATAATGAGTGAACAAATATTTTCAACTTGAGTAGAGAAGTGGAAATGGAAAAAATGGTTCATGATCTCCAGTCTGAAATCCAAGTACCCACCATCATCACAGTGCAATACATCATCCTTTTTTGCAGATCCGCAGATCCCGGTCACCGTGTCCGACTCGGACGAGGATCTGCCGTGGGAGCGTCTGCACGAGGACTGCAAATGCATCCATCCGTGTGATCTGCTCTATAACAACTCGTTGACGAACAACTCGTCGGTCGCCAAACACATTGTCGAACGACTCGACTGTCCCAGTCGGACGCGGCAACGGCGACGGTGCTTCAATGAACGCGACGCGGCGCTGGCGGCTGGTCAGACGCAGGCGCAATCGCTGGCCGCCTCACGTCAACCCCTCAATCAACCCCAAGGTGCTCCCCAATCCTCCTCCTCCTCCTCCTACTCAGAACAACAACAACAGCCAGATAATACTGCAGCGGCTGCTGCGATTTTGACGTTGAATAATGTCGACAATGACGACGGTGCGTTGATCGACTCACGGCATCGTACTGACGCCACCCTACTTATTGATAATAATAGAAATGTGGACGACGACGGCGTCTTGATTGCACCACGTCAATATACAGCTGCTTCATCATCATCTCAGGCGTCCACCGGTAGACCGCCGCCTGCTGGTAGAACGCTGACGCAACAACAACAACAACAACAACAACAAAAATTGACAGATGCATCATTATCTTTACCCACATCATCATCATCATCATCATTACCCTCATCATCATCATCATCATCATCATCTTCATCATCATCATCATCCATCAACACCTCACCTCAACATCTCGGTCTCGACGTGACGTCGCGTGCTTCAGCCATATCATCGCGACGTCAGCCGCCATGGCCCTCATTGATATTTCTGTTGCTCAGCTGGACGTTGCATTTAGCCATTGAATCGTGTTGGTCGTGGTCGTGGACAGAGAGTTATTGGTCTTTGACCAGTTGGACTACGTCGTCTACGTTGTCAACATCAACAACGACAACGTTATTATCAACGTCGAGGTGATTGAGGGTTTGGTGATGAATCATGAGAGATAATTGGTGATTATATATGAGAGGTAATGGTGGGTGGCCGGTTTGATGATTGCATTTATGCGTCACCAACGCACCTACCTCTCACCAACGTTAAACGTCAAGATGATGCGTCTACTTCACAAATTGATACGATCACGAAACGGAGTGAGAAAACAAATTTATCGAAACACGTTTGATATATAATGAATGGAACGAGCCCCCGCGTCCCCAATCGTTGCACACACACACACACACACCGACCCCTATTATTGACAAACAACGTTCTACATAGACCGTGCCTCATTTTATCATACCATTTAAGTATCTGTTATATTTGTAATCAGGTGTTGATGCCCCTCCAACAGATGCCCACGTCACTGCGATTTCTCAGGCCACTTTGAATCAGGCTTTACCGCGAAACGATGTTCAATAAAACGATGTTTAATAAAACGTTGTTTAATAAAACGATGAGCACGAAAATTTTTGTTGGATATATGAAAATCTTGCGGCCTGGGAAATCACTGACCGCAGACAACTTATGGATTCGACCGCTGTATGCACCACCGCACGGCTACAGATTTCCTAAATCCGGATATTTAGCGACATTTTAATACATGAAAATCTTATCCGTTTTGGAAATCTGTGATTTTTCGTGTTAAGTGATTTGCCCAAACAAACCAAGTGAAAATGCCACAACCCCGTTTTTCATAATTGCGCCATTCGGTTTATGTGTATAAACAATTGACACAATTTGCCATCATCAAGATAAGAATTGACTTATATTGCTCCTTTTTTACAAACTCGTTTCACATGCGCTAGTTTTTTTCGCTCGTTCTGTCAACAAGTTCGTGTTTTTTTGCTTCACCACACACAATCCATGACTGATTAGATCATGATATCATCATCAATATATAGCCGGCCATATCGCACATTTGCAAACTCACTATGTTAGGATTCGAAAAAAGTAGGATATGGTTTTTTGATTTATTAATTTCGGATCTTCATCTTTCTGGATTTGGTTGAACTGACAGGTAGCCCAATCAACTGATCGATTTAAACAAACTACTCTGTATTCGAAACGTTCGATCTTATACGATCCAAATTACGATGCATCCACAGCGGTTCATTATTTTGGATTCTGAACATACTGGGTTTTGAAATTATGCGATTTTTTCACCCCAACCGTCTCCCTCACTATCATCATCGCACACCCTCCTGGCTGTTGTAGCATACGTATTAGCTGGCAACGGTTATACCCGGACGAATCCTTGTTAAACGAAAAATATTTTATGGAAAAGACAATTTTTTAAAAGAGTTAGAACAAAGTGATTGAAATCGTTTTATACAACAACCGATCTGAGTTTTATTGAATAAGAAACTGGTCAGTCGCGAAAGTATAACCAAAGCTATTTTATTACAGATGTTATTTTTGGTGTGTTCAAAGTTGATGATCATTCGCTGCTAATTTATTTCCCATAGAGTTTATGTTAGTAGGCAACGAAACTCATAAATTTCAGCTTAATTCGTCGCTTTGCGCACACCTGGCTTTGAACAGTTTGAGTTTTCTAAATCGAAAGGTGCTAATCCTCCATCCTCTTCTAACCACTAGACTATGTTCTCATTGACAAGGTAACCATTCTAGAACAACCAAGACATACGTTTCAAATCCAATCCACCGTTTAGATTGCTCGACTAGCCTAAAGGTTCAAACATGCTACAATAGCGGCAACTACCGTACCGCACCCTGGTGGGTTGCAAATACATATGTAGGTGCGTCCGTTTCATACTTGCCTGTGCATCTTGGGTGCATTACGCATTGCATCGGGATTTATAGCATTGTCATTAAGGTAGGATCCTGGATCCGTAGGATATTTTCGAACAAGCCTTTCTATTTTTCCGTTCTTGAAACTTTCCTAAATTAATGTATACATACATTCTAAAAATGTAATTTCCAAACCCGAATGGTAAAAGAGGTAAGAAATTTTCCGACAGGCTAGTGAATAATAGGCGCGTCCAAAATTCGCTTACATATTGAGAATCTTAACTTAATGACTAAGCTATATGACTGAGTGATGTTTGAGCTTCACTATGTATTGTGTCCAGTTGGTAGCTTTCACATTTCTCCAAATACATACCAAAAAGATAAATAATATTCGCTATGCGAACTATCATGCCGTATTTGTATACTTTTCCCGAGCTGTCTCTCCCGCCGCGATCGATGATGTGTTTAATAAAGCTCTTATCTTGTTTCTGTAAGCATAACTATAGCCAAAACATCTGATATGATTGATGCGCGTGTTAACACTGAGTGTCTGATGTTTCATTATCAGACGTTTTTGACAACATTTTTGTTTGCAGAAACAACATATGGGCTTTATTTTCAAGGGATTCGGTAAACGTCTGGTTGAACCGGCGTTTTTTATACTCTTATCCGAGAACCGAAAGTTTTTCAAAAAATTTCGCACCCACCACAAAATTTGCAAGTTTCTTGTAAATAACGCTAATAACATGCTAAGGGCGCGTTCAGAGTCGTCTTGAGAAAGGTCTCAGAATTTTTTTTTGTAAAACTCTTGGAACACATGGAAATTTATTTTGTTTCTGAAAAAAAATTCTATAATTTTTGGTTTGGAACAAAACGTTTTTTTGCGAGTTCCGAAAGTTTAACAGAATAATCTTAAGACTTTCACGAAACGACTTTGAGTGAACATTTGTAGACATCGTTTTTTTTACTCTAAAAACCACTCTCTTCCCCACTCTTCCGCACACTGTGTGCTATAGCCAAACCCGTGTAGATTGTATATTAATATCCTTTCTGTCAGGTTTTTATTTTCATTATTATTTATCCCCCTTCGATCCTGCCCTCGTATTTTGATAGGTAGAGCTAAATTATCGGGTTATGCTGTTATCTTTTCATTGAAGATTTACACGAGATCATTAAGAAGTTTAGCGTTTTTTTTTCAAACCTAATAGATTAAAGATCGGACAATTAATTATTTGAACAAAATCTTTAGTTATTTGACTGTACACCAAAGTCATTAAAGGATTCTCAGGATTTGGTATTTTGGATCGAGGCGAGAAAGACTATTTATGAATGCTAAAAGGCGGTTCATGTTACTACCATCTTGTGAATGACTATAAAAACAGCATAAAGAACTTTTTGATATTTTTTGACACTGTAATCATTTAGCATGATAGATCAATAGCTGAATCCAAAATCATAGAAATCCTAAACTCAAATTGGTGTTGTAGGAAATAAATCAATTGTCCGCCCTATAGTAGAGTTCTAATCTCAACTTTTTATCCAACTCGATAGGCTGCCCACTCAGAGACTTATTTTCCGTTAAATTTACCTGATTCTTCTGGACATCCGTTTCGACTTGTTTCCACACTTATTTGTTACGTTTTTCATGTTGTTAATCTTGCGCTGCCCGCTTTTGCCCACTCCAAACCAACAAAAACTCCCACCACTCTGTCATATGGGCTGGGTTGATTGAATGAGGTGGATTTGGAGATTTCCAAGCATGTATTCGCAAAAAAATTCACTCTAAAAACACTATTCACTTTCCATAAGGTGTATCTGCTTGATTCGATTTCGAAAACCACCCCTCAGAAACCGAAGTCCACAACTATGTAACATTGTCTTAGATACATTTATGCTACCGTTGTTGTACTTTTGCATTAATCAAAAGTTACTTACTTATTTGAAAATACGTGAAAAAGTTTTGATAAATTTTTTTGCCTGCGAAGTTTTCCAACAAGTGTAGCAGAATGAGGCTCAGTAAAGTTCATTAAAGGGTCGGTACTTCAAACACTCGATTTCGCATAACCCGTTCTGTTCATGTTTTTATATATATTTTTTCTTACATAATATATTATTGATAAATATTGGTCGAGATATATGTATACATAAATTATTTCGTCATGATATGATGAATATTCTTACAAAAAAACACGAATACATTGCAACCATTATGATTTGTTTTCTTATGTTTTTTTCATTATTTTCCTATATTTCATTCGATATATTCTTTATTATTATTTACTATATTATATTATATTATATATGTAGATTTGTGCAGATGAGAGCGATTATTACAGAATAAAAATCCAACCAACTGCCGAGTTCTGGGGTCGGAAACCGTGAGATTAAGGTTAGAAAATTTCCGTTAATCGTTTAGCAATCGAAACCGCTGTGTATAAAACATTGATAAGCAAAAGTTGACTTTTTATAACATTTTCTATATGGTGTTAGTTGCTGAAACTTGAAACAAAACTTTAAAAAACTAAAATATTCACTATATGTTGCATTTGCATTCATTAGAATTGTTCGCCGGATGATAATGGTTAACATAATTTTGTGTCTTAGCTGTTCTTAAAATCAGTTGAAACTCATTGATAGAATGTCAATTTTATAGATATTTTATTATGCAATAGCATCATGAATAAACAAATACACATGAAGAACCGAAAATAGAGGAGAAGATTATAAAAGTAACAAAATGCAAACAGTATTAAATCAAGCTGCCAACATTATTCATCTACCAAAAAGTAGACAACCGCATGGAAAAAAAACAATGATTAAGTCAACATAATGATGTCAAAACGCCGTGAAAAATCCAAATAAAAGATAATACTTAAGTCGCAAAGTAAAAGAATTCTAAGAGAATTTGTGTAATAGGATTATGCTTAAGTAAGCCGGTACGAGACATAAAAACACAGCAAAATGATGGATTGAGGCAGAATAGGAACGTTTTGGTCACATTTTCACAACATTAACAAAAGCACGCAAGTGAAAATTCATTATATGTAAATCATTATGTTCAAGTATCATTATGATATTAAAAATTATCGTACACAACATGGCGTATTATGTTCAGGCTCAGCAGATGAAAGAGGAAATGTGTTCGAAATGAGCTGACGAACCAAAGAAACTTGAAGACGAGTGAATGAATTGATTATGCCTATACGTATACGTCAACGTTTTACTGCCTACGAGGCATATAACAAGGTTTCATCCAAGTGTGCAACAGTAGGTATTATAGCTCAACCATGATTTGAGAATGATATTTGAATTCGCGCCACAATAAATGGTGTTAAGTTTGTAAAAAAGTTCACAATTCATTTTTACATTCCACGTCAAGGTGGGAGATTTACGTGTCGAATAATTAAAGTCGATTAATTTAATACTGAATCATTTTGTACCAGGTCAAACGAATTGCACCGAATGTTCGTCAGGTTTAGTAATCATCGAAAAAATGTATACACCCAACCCAATT
Organism: Daptonema setosum; assembly: GCA_964036265.1. NCBI lineage: Eukaryota > Metazoa > Nematoda > Chromadorea > Monhysterida > Xyalidae > Daptonema > Daptonema setosum. The sequence continues at coordinate 2,264,752 of OZ038447.1, read as the reverse complement.
GATTATTTTTTGGCGGTGAAACATTCGGCCTGTCTTTGCACTAAAAGAATCAATAATAAAACAGTGGACTATAAAACTGACAATGAAATCGAGCAATATTAAGTATGTGAAAAACAGATATCGATGGTGAGATGATTGCGAAATAAAATTTTAAGTGAAATGAGTACTTTAATAAAAATTATGCATAATTGTATTACAATTTAAGAATGTTATCATGTAGGGTTTAATGGTGATGTTTCACGGCCGCCTTCAATAATTTACGTAGGGCGAATATGAGGGAGGCTGAGGCACCTGATCGTAGTGACGATTACTGAAACATTATGCAATGTAAATAAAGGATTATGGAAACATTATTACCAACAACAACAACAACAACAACAACAACAACAACAACAACAACCACAACAACCACAACAACAACACAACAACAACAACAACAACCACAACAACAACAACAACAACAACCACAACAACACAACAACAGCAACAATAATAACAACAACAACAACAACAACAATAATAACAATAACCACAACAACAACAACAACAACCACAACAACAACAACAAACTAACTGATCGTCTGGTTGGGACGGCGGCTGTTGTGGTGTATAACTCGGTAAATACGCAGGTCCACAACCGCCACTGGCGGCTGAACTTTCCTGAGGATAACTGGGTGGAGGTGAGGGTGCATAATTGTTGGCTGGATATGCGGGCGTGTATTGATATTGTTGCGGTGGTGGAGCGTAGCCAGGAGTATAGGTCGTGGGCTGGTACTGCAACAGAGAGTCAACGATAAATAATCATTTTTTTGTAAATAACGATACGATATCGATAATGATAATACTAAACACATAATGAACTCGGCAGCTGACAACAACAACAACAACAACAACAGTAACATCCACAACAACAACGATAATAACAACAACAACAACAACAACAACAAACACGACAGTAACAACGATAATAACAACAACAACAACAACAAAAAAAACAACAACAACAACAACTAACCGGTGGAGCCAGAATGAGATTATCCCCTGGTGGACCATCGGGTACGTAATCGTCATACGATTCCCCGCGTTTGGATCGGTGGTACGACGCGGAGGCACCACCGGATCGCCGACTGTGCCGATCGAGCGATGGCGATCGTGATCGGTAATCGTCATGGTCCGACCGACGAAGTGACGTACCTGAATTAATTATGAATGATGAAATTGAAGAACACATTTTTATCTAAACTTCTTTCAAATAAGAAAATTTGAATTTTTTTCATAAAAATATATTTTTTTCCCGCATACTATGCTACGGTTAACACACTAGCGGACGTGAAGGGGTGGGAAAAGTAAAATATCCCCTCTTTGGCGTTTTCAAAATAAAAATTTGTTCCCTGGGATGCAGGTAGAATGAACTGAATACTGAAAATTCCCCTTCTTTGAGGAAGTTCCTCTCCCTTTGTAGAATTAGTTGGTCCGCCAGTATTAATAAACCCGACGAACCATGTGTCTTCTTCCTCATCATCTTATGCACGATGCAGACCGGGCACAGACAACAGACGGCGCCACAGCCCAGCATCACCGTCATTATGATCACCACCAGAATCACGATAAAACTGAAACATTATTCAACATAAACTATATTTATTGAATATTCTCAAACATTTATCCTATGATATGTTAACAAAACAAAACAAATTATGAAACAATCAAAATCAAAAGCACTCAACATCACCAACGTTGGTCCGAAAACGAGGCTCGTCCGAGCGCCACGTCGAAATCGCGGTCGCGGCAGCCACTGTTGTTGTTGTGGCGTCTTTTCATCATTAGTGGTTAGTTGTTGCAGATCAGAGTCAACCAAAGCGGTATCTTCTACACTGGTCAGTGGAAAACTGGCGGCAGAGTGAGCTACCGATCCCCGATTAAGGAGTTGCCATTCTGAATCAGGGATCGCAGGCTGATCCCGGGTTTTATGATCCTTAACCAACACGCCGGAAAATTTATTGATGCATGCGTAGAAGCCATTGGAATGATTCAGACCGTTACATGAATCGAAGTGTAGACACGAGTAGCGGTGATCATGGCCACAATCATCCATGCCTAAAATGTGAGTAGTGCTAGTGAGTGAGTGAGCGAGTGATTACTAGAAAGGGAAATGAGTGAGTGAGTGAGTGAGTGAGTGAGTGAGTGAGTGAGTGAGTGAGTGAGTGAGTGAGTGAGTGTGAGTGAATGAGGGGGTGAGTGATAACTGAGTGCAAGGCTGGGTGGTTGAGTGAGAGAGTGGTTGAGAGAACGGGTGGCTAAATTGAAAAATGAATAAGTGAGTGAATGAGAGATCGGTTGGAGAATGATTGAGTCAACTTACAGGACAGTGAGTGAGCGATTGGTTTAGGTTGAGAGGGTGGTTGAGTGAGTGAGTGAGTGAGTGAGTGAAAGAGTGAGTGAGTGAATGAGCGAGTGAGTGAGTGAGTGAGTGAGTTAGTGAGTGAGTGAGTGAGTGAAAGAGTGAGTGAGTGAGCGAGTGAAAGAGTGAGTGAGTGAAAGAGTGATTGAGTGAGTGAGTGAGTGAGTGAGTGAAAGAGTGAGTGAGTGAACGGATGGAGTGAACATCCGGTTCAGTCAACACCTCAACTAACATTCACTCTGAGATTCGTAACATCGAATGGCATCTGTGATGTTCGAAACGGCCAACGTGCTGCCCACCAAGCAAGCACCTGAAATAGGATTTTATACATCAGGATCAATACCAAAAAATATTATTAATGTTGATACCAGTTTGGAAAAGTTGTATTTTTCAACTAAGTACCCTTTAAAACAATATAAGGTTCAAGAAGACCAACCCAATAAATATATCAGCACCATTCCGATGCTGGAATGTAAGCGCCCAGCCATTTCACATCTATGAAAGCTGAAAACATAGAGAGTTAATCTGATAAAATTTACGATATATAAAGTAAAATGAACATTTCATGAATTGAATATCCCATACCATATCCATATGACTAATTTAGAATTGAATTTAATCAGGAACCTTAAATCCTTCAGATCTAATATGATGAGTGATACGGTCTATAGGTAGATGGATGAGAGTGGATCTTTTTTATTATGTGAAAATATTTTACATTTTTTCACTTCTTCTCCACATGTTAAGTAATATTATTGATTTCAATTACACGGTTACAAGAAGAAAGGTTACAATATAATATTACAAGTATGTGAATCATCCAATTTTAATGCATAATGCATGCATTGTGCACACGCGTTTGCACGCGCTACTTGTTTGTGTGAACATCACAACAGTGGTTGCACAAATCAATATTTATTACATGCCGTTTTGGCAGCGGAATTCACGCACTAAAGTTTTCAAAAAATCAGTTGAATTTACATTCCGATTGCGAAAATGTAAATGATGAAGTAATTCTTCGAAATCAACAGGGCAGAGTAATAGAAAAAATAGACGCTGATGTTGGAATTTTCAAATTCAGCGACAGTCACACCGACTGCAAGAAATAAATTCAAATCATGCACGCTTGCTTTGGCAAAGAATTTTATTTTTCCGTAATATTTATCAGGATGAATTGAGAACAAGAGCGTTTCCGACTTGGGAATACTTCAAATTTGAATTACAACTGAAACTCAGAGAATAACGTCACATGACGCTAATATAGCCGATTTTTCAAAACATGAAAAGTGAAACACATAGAACATACGCTTCTGTTTGCACACTGACTGAATCATCCACTCCAAATTCATTGGCGGATGAACAAATAAATCGACCAACAAAATTTTTGTAATAAATAAAACGAAAACGTTGTTACAAGTAATTAAATATTCTTGTAATAATGAAATAAAAACAATGTTAATCATTTAACTATAATTTCTGACATTTTCCCTGTTTTTAATCTAATTTTATCCCCTATTCAGTCAGACCGTTGCTGCTTCAACGAGGTACAGAAGTAGACTAAAACTCTTTTCCACTAAAATTATACATACGATAAAGATAAAACTGAATTTCTGTTCTCCTGCACTTCAAAGCTTTCCGTTTCATCCGCCAATTCTGGAATTCGTGTACATACACTGCAAAACATACCACTCACTCGACCTTGTATACAACCGAACAACGAAGTATAAAGGCTATACTAGAGCGGATGAGCAGAAGGGAATAATAACATGCTATGTGTATGATAAGTCTATACTCAAGTCTATTGTTCGAAGATTTTTACTAAGGTCACTATGGTTTGTTATTTAAACGTAGGAAGCACAAGCAAGTTACTGAATTCAGCGCCGATTCATCAACCGAAAAATACATTTATTCAAAAATGTATATTAATTTCAAATATATCACAACTGGAAGTTGCTAGCGATAGAAGATAAATAATTAATTTAAGTTACTTTAGCCAATCCAATAAAATAACACCGTACGTATTATATTCACCAATGTTTTATTGCCATGCCAGTCGAATGTAAATAATAAACAGAAGCATAAATAGAGAATGTACACCATACGGAAAGAAATCTGTAACATTGAAAGCCGGGAAAACGGAAAAGGAATATGGATTACATACAAAAAGTTCAATTCAAGATTATTTAGACATTGCCTAATTCTAGGGTTAATATTACTCACTTTTATCCTTTATTTTGAAGTATTTCTACTTACTCACTTTAATAAGTCCAAGTCGGTCGTTTGGCTGAACGGAATTTGCATTGTGAATTTACGAATAAATTCTCTACACATACATTCGTCACCAGACGACAACAGAATTTAAAGTCAAATAAAATAAAAAACGGAAAATGGTTATCATTTGATTGTAACGGCTGCAAATAATTGAAAACATTGTCTGCTACAGCGTAAGCCACATATATTCTACATAATATGAAAATCACAGTTTAGTTGAACATTTGTATTACAGTGCAAACCCACCAAAAAAAATTCGTAAAAACTCGACGTTGTTCGAGTATATTCTTTTAAAATTTACGCCTAAAGCTACTCTACTACAAAAATAATGAAGAGAAGACACATTATTTATCCGTTGACAGATTTCCCACATTGGTTGTCGCAACTGTTTCTCAATGCACACAGTAAAATATCAAGCGAAAATGAAACGATAAAACCCACAATAATTACATTTAGTTTTGTATCTCAAGCTTTAGATTTCTTATAAGACACGCGGTGATGAAAAGGAATGTATCTATAAATATAATGGAAACCAAACCAAAAGCGAGGATCCCTAGAAAACGGATTTTCATAATACCACGAAATTCATAGGACTTAGAAACCATAAAACACATTGAAATGTTTGATACGGATTCGCAACTATGATTGAAAATACTGCTTATATAAAAACAAAATTATAAAAAATTATACAATAAATATATAAACTCACTATAAACATCACAAGTAATAACCTAATGGCAATAGGACATGAGATTACATTAACCCCATCACACGAAAAAAGGCAAGTTCACATAAAAATAAATTACTAAAAATCACTAGCGGACAAGGGGTGGAAAGTCAAATTGGCCCTCTTTGACATTTTTATTTTTTTTTGTTCCATAAGGTGTAGGTAAATGTCCGGAAAACTGCCGATTCCCCTTCTAGACGGCATTTCCTCCCTTTAGAGGTTTAGCTCGTCCGCCAGTGCTAAAATATATATAATATAATTAATAATGGAGAAGGGAATTCTAGCCGCAAACTGATAAGCCATAAAATGCCGAGACAACATTTACCAGACTTTTCTCAATATAGGTGATTGACAGCGAAGTAGTGAAAAAGAAAAATATACATGATACGAATACGAATAGTATATATTCACATAAAGATTTGGTTCAATACCATTTACAACCAAAAAATAATGAAAATCGCGAAAAAAATTTGTTGCTGCAAACTGGCCAGTCACAATAAAACGAAAAAAAACACAACATAATGTTTCTGCTACAAGCTAAATCAGTTAATTAGAGAAGAAAACTTATAAAATAATTCAGTTAATCATAGAAAAATTATAACAAACACACCATATCTTTTAATCCAGGAAACCAGGAGAAGAAGCGGAATTGAAAGAGATAAAAAAATTAAATATGAAATCATGTGATTATCTCGTCACCACTAGTAGAACGACAAATTCGACACATATAACTACCAGCAAATAAGCCGATCACAGAAGGTCAACCTTTTTGCAGCGCTAATTTGGAACTGCAAAACTGTTATGAAAATTAATTTGAAAACTTATCACTAAGCTGAATTGAAATTTCCTAAAAAAAACAGAAGAAAAACGCAAAGATATAAAATCACACTCAATATCACAAAAACATGAATGTTTTGCATGCTTAATCAGTCTTGACACTGGCGTAGATGTAGCGCACGAACCAGTAGCTGGCAAGGAATGACACCGCGGAGAGGGTGAGCGAGAACGCATAGCTCAATAGCATAGCATAACCTGTTCAGATAACAAGACTTTATTGAATGATCAAAAGAATGAATGAATGAATGAGCTCGGAGTGAATCAATACTATGGTTTGATAAATTTTTCAGTCAAGTCCATCAATCCTTCATCGGTCGGTCGAATTATTAGTCAATGTGACAATCAATAAATCTTTCTTCAGTCAATCAATCAACCAGTAAATCAGAATGTCAGTCAATAAGCCGGTCTATCAGTCAGTCAGTTAGCCAGTCAATCAGTCACTCAGTCAGTCAGTCAGTCAGTCATCCAACCAAAGTACTGCAGCGACTGCAACGACCCAGACATATCGCTGCGTCGAAAGTAAAAATAGATCGAGTACGCGAACACATACAGTCCGGTGGCACTGAAATTAGTGATTGGATTGCTTTGTTTGCTAGATTACTGATTGATTGATTGATGATTTGTGATTGATTGATTGATAAATTGATTTGTGATTGACTTAGCAAGTGGGTGTCTGATTGATTGACTGATATTCACTGAAGTAGAAAAAATACAGACTAATGAAAATATTGGCTGACTGACTGACGGAACGACTGACTGATTAAAAGACTGGCAGCCTAAATAAATGACTGACTAAAGTTCTGACCAAACAAAACCACCAACCCGCCGGTCGCAATCGATCGCCACCACCAACGGTAGTCCTCTGACTGCAACTAAAAACAACAACAATAACGCTCAAATTTAACTTATTTTCGGTAAGTTTTCATCAATTTCCAAGATTACGAATAATGCCTCAAAGTTTATTTTTATCAAAATGTCCCCCAGTTATATTTCACAACTTTCACCGGACTTCTTTCTTCTTCACTAATGACATTCTCATTACCAATACCGATAACAGAAATACCGGAGCAATGCGTCAGGGTCTGTGTCACAAGTCAGGTTTCGAACCAGGACCACCAATTTTCGAGGCTGACGCCCTATGCCTTAGACTATACATAAAAACAACACTATGATCTAACCTGAAAGTATGTGATGGCGACACTGGTGCACATGGTGACCAGCAGCAGGATGGCCACGCTAATGAGCACGATGTAGTAGATCGTGTACACCTGACGGCCCCAGATCGATGACAACACGTAATACAGCTCCACGGAGATCGAACTGCAACAATAAAATTAATAATAATAACACTAAACACTGACAACAACACAAATTGATTAAAACAATAGCAAGATTACCAACAGAACAAAACAATTATGAAATAACAGCAAAACCCAACAACCACAGCAACAACAAGAACAAGAACAAGAACAACAACAACAACACAACAACAACAAGAACAAGAACAACAACAACAACACAACAACAAACAACAACAACAACAACAACAGCAACATTAACAACAACAACAACAACAACAACAACAACAACACAACAACAACAACAACAACAACAACAACAACAACAACAACAACACAACAACAACAACAACAACAACAACAACAACAACAACAACAACAACAACAACAACAACACAACAACAACAACAACAACAACAACAACAACAACAACAACAACAACAACAACAACACAACAACAACAACAACAACAACAACAACAACAACAACAACAACAACAACAACAACAACAACAACAACAACAACAACAGCAACATTAACAACAACAACAACAACAACAACAACAACAACAACAACAACAACAACAACAACAACAACAACAACAACAACACAACAACAACACAACAACAACAACAACAACAACAACAACAACAACAACAACAACAACAACACCACACCTGAATGATAGGAATCCTCCGCCCAAGCAGTAGACGGGCAACGACTGATAGAATGGCAACGACGGCAGTTCACGCTTCACCAATCGAGTACGACACGGCGCTACGAACGGAGTCGCTGATCGACGGCCCATGACACCCGCGATGAACGTCAACGGGTAGCCGACTGGAAATTGTTGGTCAAGTGATACTTTAGTCAGGTAATGTTGATCAGTCAGTCAATGAGTCGGTCAATGAGTCAATCTGTCAGTCAATCAGTCGGTCAATTTGTCAATCAGTCAGTCAATATGTCAATCAGTCAGTCTATGATTCAATTATTCAGTCAGTCAACAACTAACAGAACAACCATACAGCCAACAGCAGCACGACCGTCTCATAGGGCAGCGCCCGAGTCGATCCGCCGATCCACCACAACGTATTCAGCGTGGCCCAGATCAGGAACAGAGGCACTGAAAATTACTTAAGTTAAGTTAGAGTAGAAACTAATACTATACTAACCGCTAAAACACAGGTACTGCTGTCTAGCACTGTCGTAACAAAAACTGTAAGCTGAGGGTTTAGTGCCTAGCTTATTCTGGCTTTAGGCTTTGTGCTTGTTAACTTAGATGCCAAACGTAAGTGTTCAACCTACGCTCAGGCTCTGAATCTAAACTTCAGCTACTTAGTGACTAACCGACGCTCAGCATACAATCTTAGTCATTGTGCTTAGCCTATTTTTCACAACTAAATTTCAGCTTTAACTCACGCTCAGAATCCAGACTTCGGCAAAGTAATTAACTTGCGCTCAGAGTCAGAAATTAGACTCCGGTTAAGTGCTTAGCTTATGTTTGGAATCTAGGCTTAGTCCAACACCAAATACTTCGGAATACCCTAAACCAAGACACATTAAACCAACATGCAAACGTGGCACTCGTGAAGTTGATGTTCCAGATCCATCGATCACCATTCAGCATACGGTAGTACTTGGCACTCGTGTAGCCGGCGATGCCTGCAACGAAATAAAAATGATTTAAGTGAGTTTTTTTTCTGAGTTCTACATTATGTGAGATCCCCCATTGTGTGAGATCAAGTTATGTGAGTTGATGAGTTCATTTTATGTGAATAAGATTAAATTATGGAAGATAATTCTATGTAAGATCATTTTATGAGAGATTTTTTATGTAAGAAGTAAGATCAAGTTATGAGAGACCATTTTCTGTGAGTTCTTTATCAAATGATGTGAGTTCAACGGTACCCGATATAATTATTATTTCAGCAACAAGTACTGGTATCAACAATCATATGAGATTTTCTGAAACTACCATAATGAATAATAACAATACTTCAAAGTTGGGCGCAAGACTCGTTATCTCTATATCTCTCTCTAACAGTAATCATGACAAAGTAATATATTAATATATAATATAGCAGTGACGTAAAACCAACATTTCGACTATAATGAAACTAAAGACTAACACGAAGTGAATCCATACAACTGGGCCGTGATCTTGTACAGTTGACCACGTTTGGTGGCACTCAGCCAGTCCAGGGTGCCCATCAACAGTAGCAGCAAACAGATGGCCAGAAGCTGGTAGCCGACGCCTGAAACATCAGGTTATCCAGACATCCGTTTCTCATTTGAGTCAGTTATGTTGTTTAGGAAAAATTGTTGATAATCGTTGAAAAAAAATCATTAGAAATTATCATTAAATGTTTTCGATGTTCCCAACCCAAAATGGCGCACAACACATTGCGATAGTTGGGGAATCGGAACACATCGCCACTGATCGACTTCCAACCGTTGTCCATCGAATCAGCCGGACTCAGCTTCTCCGTGTCGTCGTTATATCGGACCAGATCGTTGCGGACCATGCGCACCTGCAGTGAGTGAGTGAGTGAGTGAGTGAGTGAGTGAGTGAGTGTGTGAGTGAGTGAGTGCGTGCGTGAGTAAGTGAGTGAGTGAGTGTGTGAGTGAGTAAGTGAGTGAGTGGGTGAGTCAGTTAGTGAGTGAGTGAGTGAGTGAGGAAGTGAGTGAGTGTGGGAGGGAGGGAGGAGAAGAGTGAGTGAGTGATTGGCTTTCAGGGAGGGAGGAGAAGAGTGAGTGAGAGAGTGAGTGAATGAATGAGCAATGAGCGAACTAAATACTAATGGATAAGGGAAGGTGTGATTAAACGACAAAGTGGGTGAGTATAAATGGGACCACACATTAGTGGCCGAAATTTGTTTACTTAGATGAGTGAGTGACTCAGTGAGAGAAGAGCACACCAACCACAATGAGCACGACAAAGGCTACCAGCATGAGCGTGAGCAGGCAGCTATTGAGCACGCTCAGCCAGTGGATCTGCATGTGCTGACTCGTGTTGGCGGCCAATTGAGCCTGCTCCGCTGTCTTACGATCCTCGTATTTGGTCCTGCAATTCAAGAAATTTGAAAATAGCAAACTTGAAAATTACTTCTGATAATTTTTTTGTTAATTAAAAAAAAACAAATCAAGTATCTTTGCGAAAGGGCTAATAAAGACTGTCATGAAAGGGTTGATTAGACTTTTCATTCATTAACGATCCTTTTCAGATAAGTTAAGATCGCCTGATTGAACCAAGACTCGAACCCGAATCATCGGATCTCAACTCGTCACTCTCACCCACCTGGTCATCGTCCACTGCACACTATACGTCCAGGTCAGCGTAGCCATCTCCTCGTCATGCCCGATCTTGACCGGTGGCTCCTGCTGCATGTCAACGCGAGCGGCAATAATCTGCGAACGGATTTTAGTTGATTTGATTTATTTTATCGAAGTTATAATTCATTTTATTTATTTATTAAATCTCTATATATCTATAGTCGGTTATGATAAACCTTTCCAAGTTTTTCAGGAAATATTCTACCAGCCGCACATAAAAAATATTTTTGTAAAACTGTTCTTTCGTCTGGTTTAGAATTGCAGCACAAGGTTTACACAAGTGTGTCGAATTAAAATTGTCGCATGGATGAGCGATTATTTTTCTGAACAAGATCAAATAAAATAACTTCAGGAAAAATTAAAAAAGTGATAACCAGACCATATTACTGGCTTTGGGTGAATAATTTACACGAAATTCGTTATTTTTCCCGGTTTACCTTTATGAAAAAACGACACATTTCTGAACAAAATTTCTTGTAAAACTTTCGTCAAAGTGTCAAACACGACGACAAAGAATATTTTTACAAAATAAATTTTTCTATGTGCGTGTACATAAATTTCTAAACACCTTTTTGGAAAGGTTTATCATAACCGACTATAACATGATTTTTCATGTTTACGAAGAGAAAATAGAGTGCCAAAAAACGTTTTGAGAAAATTGATGTTCGCCAAGTCATAGTCCACCAAGACTCAAACCTATTAATACCAGAACTCAAAATGATGTGCTCGTGATGGAATTGTATGTTGTCGTATATTTTGTTTTATTTTTTTTTGATAAGGTATTTCCAATTTTTTTTTCAAAAGAAACCAACATGCTGTCCGTTGAACTCAATATCGAACGCATAATGGGTGTACACCTGAAATGAGTGCTCATGCGGCAGCACGCCCAGCTGCTCCAACGAACCGATGAACCCGCGAACCGGCAAGTCATCTGAAATAAATCATTGTACGCATGGAATTCTCTGAATCTAAAAAAACATCTCTGCTGAAAGAAGAAAGTGAAAACTCGATTTTTCTGCTCAAAGAAATTACCGCTTGTCCGAATTTCGAAACAAACCACTACTCATCGTTAAGTTCAAGTCAAGTCAGTTTATTTCGTAAATTAGACGGGATGAATAGTGCACACTAAATGACTAACAACTTAGCCTTAGCGTAGTTTGCAGTATACTCTTACTGATTAAAGTTTTGGGAAAAACTTGTCAAATAAACATAATCTTCCGTTTACAAAAAAATTCAGCCAGTCCACCAACCGATGATGAACTCGAAGTACCACTGTTCCTCGATGGCTTCTTTCAGGTTGTGCAGATCGTCTCCACTCACGCGAACCGGGTCGCACAGGTGGGTCTTGTTGATGGCATCTGAGTGAGTGAGTGAGTGAATGAGTGAGTGAGCGAGTAAGTGAGTAAGTGAGTGAAAGAGGGTGAATAAGGTGAGTCAGTGAGTGAAAGAAGGTGAGTAAGTAACTAAGAAAGTGAGTAAGGATAGTTGTTTAAGTGTCGATCAGTGAGAGAATGAAAAAAGGTGAGTGAGTAGAGAGAGAATAGTCAGTGAGTAAGGAAGGTAACTAACTAAGAAAGCGTATTAAATGAATTGTGAATTGTATGAGTAAGTGAGTGAGTGAGTGAGTGAAAGAGAGAGTAAATGAGTGAGTTATGAAGTGGTTGTAGTTGTTAGACAGACACCACCAAACGCACCTTGAAACTTGACGACAAACATGGACTCGGCCATTCGATCACCAGCGAGAATCTCACCCAGCGACTGCGGTTTGTGCACAATCTGAAAAAAAAGAAGTAAGAATAACCAAAAATATACTGATACTTTAGAATTTTCGTTCAGATTTCAACATTTTACTCGTATACTTTACTGGAACTCCGAACCAATTTTTTTTATTTGTTGAGCTGCTTACGAGTCAACTTAGCAACACAATGACATGAAGATTTTGATTTGACCTGCGAAATTCAAAATAATAACAAAAAAAGTTTAATTACGAAACAAAAAATTCTAGACCTTCTGCGGATGGCATACGGGCAGCGAGTAGTAATGGTAGGTTTCCGACGGGTTTTCGTAGGGGCCGACCTTGTTGACGTAAATCGTTACCTGCAAGTAATTCACAAATGCAATACATACGAATCAGCATTTTTTTACTTATGGAGCCTATCAGATTCAGACAAATCTAACGCCATCTTCTGAAGCGAAAGTGCTGAATACACTGGCGGACGAGTCAATCCGCCAAAGAGAGGGGAATGATGGGGGAATCACCAGCTTCCAGACCATTTTACCTATACCTTAAGTAACAAATTCCACTTTTTGAAAACGCCAAAGAGGGGGAATTCCACTTTCCCCACCCCTTCTCTTCCGCTAGTGTGTATAGAACCAAAACCGACCAAAAATAAGTAAACTCCCAAAAATTAAATTGGCTAACCGCATCCCCATGTTTGTATTCAATGGCTTTGGATGCAACCGACACGATCAGAGAAGAAATGGCACAGAAAAGCCAAATTGGTGGCACAAAATTCATCTTGGGTCACTGGGTCAGGATGTTATTAGAGCCACCGCTGAAACAATGTCTAAATGAATTTCGAGTATAAAATTTGAGAATTTTTTTTGCTTTTTAGAAATAAACTTCGAAATGGTAGGATGATGTTGGTTGTTTGTGTATGAATTCGTCAAAACATTAATGTTTTGGTGCGTTATAAATTGTAATACCGAGATGTAATTGCAGGCACCACAAGGTATTAACGCAAGTTATTCATATATTTTGTTTTAGTGCATTTAGTTTAATTTATACTAATATTTCATCGGATCATAAAAACTCATACTTTGACATTTTGACATGTTTTTTATTCTTGGTGATGGATGATGTGAGCCGGTCAAAAATCGTTTAGCAAGAAATAAAAATAGAGCACAGAATGTCAGTGCAATGAAATTTACTGCACATATCCAAGCTGCTTTCAGTGGCATTATAGCATCCACAATATGAAAAAATATTATACCGATTTGAATGAATATTTTTCGAACCTTTCTGTGACCTGTTCCATTTTCTTTTGCTTTCGATCAAGAACAAGTTGACACAGCGAAGTGTATCACGGAATCAGAAACAGTTTAAAGAAAAGATCCGTCGTAAAGAATCATAAAGACACTTAGTGCATGCATCGGTAAATAATTTTGCATACGAACGCCACCAAAAAAATGCCACCAAAAAATGCCGCACATTCAGAAATTCAATCCCCCAATATAATTATGAATGCAAAAGCAGTCATCGTCGTGAGAAAGAAAAATGTATTCAAGTGCATATGGTGATCACAAGACAAACGAAATTGACTATTATTATAATCCAATATGGTGTATGAGTAAGCAGTTAGTCGTGATTAGCTGCCGGGGTAAGCTGATATACCCGCATTAAGGATTAAAATAAACACACATATCCGACTCCGATTTCAATAACTAATATTTTATTTCTCAATAAATTCACGTCTTATTACATCATCGTTATTCACATGCACAATTACCAATATATGTGATAATGCTGATGTGATGAATGCAACAAGAAGCAGGCGCTCAATTTATTGCTCCACAGTAAAATTTATGTAACTATCCTATTACTCAAGAATTCGGGGCATGAAATGTGTAAGTTTTACACGGAGCAAACATTGTATAATACAAAAATATATGTATATAATTATTTCAAGAGCGAGTTTCATATGCAAAAGTGGTGTTTATGTATAAGATTTACTGTGTTATATATCAATAGTATCGCGAGATAGAGCAATGGAAAAATCAACTAATATAGACAAGCGATAAACACGGGAGACCGCATGGACAGTTGATCAAACATGAAGCAGAAATTCTACACAACGTCAGTCTGAAAATACGAAATCATGAACGTGTTCTTGTTTTATTTATTCCTGTTTTACGAGAGAAAAAAAAACATCTAATCCCTGGCAGTAGAGACCGAACCTAAATGTTTCTGCCAATTCGTATGAAAAAATCTCGACTAATTACCAACTTTTCGATGAACTCTATCTTTTCTTATACAGCGTGTCAATATCAAGCTTGAAAAATAATATACTTTTTATAAACCATAGTGTATAAACGCTGCTAAAATACGTTTTACACGATTAAAAACATTAAAAAAGGGGTTCATTAATTGTGGTCAACTGTTAGAAGAACTATCCATGAAGCTCTCCAGCATTCACCAAGCTAAGCTGAAATTAATAGTACATTTGCATTTTTAATAAAAATTAATGAAATTACAAAGTGGGTGATGTCTCGGAAAATTGTGGCAAACTTGAAGAGGCAAAAATCTGGTAAAACTAAAATAGCAAAAACGTCCAATTGCCAACTTCACGTTTGTTTTGTCAGTTTTCCAAGAAGGACAAAAAAATTGCGCATAGCAGAAAAAGTCAGCAAAGAAAAACAAAAAAATGATGTAATATTTTATTGAAAAAGTCTATAATTGGAGGGGTCAGCGTGCAAACAAGGGTTGTATGGGCGCGTTTCTTTACACATTAAAACACTCAAATTGGGTTAGCGTGCAAGGGCGGTATTAAAAAGATAAAAGTAAATATATTAAAAAACTCTCAAACATGAATAAATAAAATACTCACATCTTCAGATATATTTATATATAATCGCTGCGTGCAAGGAACTGGGACCGGGTTCGGGGGGTTATTATTCGTGGCATAAAAAATCAGGACGGGATGTATAAGAAATCGTATATGTAGTAGAATGTAGATTAAAATTTAATCAAATATTTTTTCAATAAAAAATTACCGATGGGCTGGTGTGGGCTGTTATAATAGGGTTGGGAATTGGGACAAAAAGGGGTGAGAGTCGCACGTAAAAATACGGTCTCGGTTGCGTCAATGAACCAAAAAACAACAAAAAATCAAATTTCAGCAGGAATAAAAACAGTCAGTCAGATGAACCAAAACAGAAAATTATGTGTGGAAACTTTTTGCAATTTTTTTTTATTTCGGTAAAAAATTAATCAGTCATGATAACATTAGTGACTTACGTACAGAACAGATTATGCAGTGTTGCAGTTGCAGTGCTGAATTCTAACAGAAAAACAACAGTTTCCTATAGCAGAGCATAACCTGAGTTTCCGTAACATAGCAAAAATTAATTAGATATTCAATCAGTCAATCAATAAAATGGAAAACTAAAAGCGTTCTTGAGAGTTTGGATCAATAATGAAAGCAGAAGTGCATTTTCGGGTTAGCAAACGGGGGTTTAAATAAAAAATGTATCATTCAATTAGAATATTTTACTGGCGAACAGTTGTAAAAACGATAAACAATCATTCATTGAGTAATAGGGGGTTTCGGAAAAAATGCATATAAACCCATACCGGTGCAATTAAGACGGTAAAGTCAAGGTATTACAAGAAAACATAACAATAATATAGAACAGGCATACCATTCTTTAAATCAGTCATGATGTTATCTCATACATAAATCAATCAACCAGTTATAGAAATATAGAATTATACCATTATAATGTGTCATTTACTTTTCGTAAAACAACGTCTACACACGAGAAACTAATTTCTCTAAACTTCTGAAGAACTGAAAAAAACGAGTATCCGCGTTTTACGCAAAGTGAAAAGACTGTTAACAATGAAATAAGAAACAATCGAACAATATAATTGAGCACGCAGTCATTCAATGTTTTTGTGATAGCAATTAAGAGTGGTTTATAGTAGATAAAAACAATGACGCTTATAACAGACAAACACATAATACAATAACCAATCAGACAATCAATCAGCCAGTCAATCAATCAATAGGAATTTTCATGACAAAACCAATCAACCAACTGAGAAACTCGGATATTTCCTGGGTAACTCATAAGAAAAAAATTTTGACTAGAGCTGGACAAAATTAAGCTGCGAGAAATCGACGTTTAATAATAATAAGCATTACATATTCATCGAGTCTTCAAAAAGTATCCGTGTTCTCTCTGTCACAGGCAAGTAGCGGGCGTAACTCATCAGTTTTAATTTATTGTATTGTAGTTAAAATGTAGCAAACCATTCAAAACATAATGCCCGACACCCACCTACTGAAAAATCATTACTAAAATTTGCAAAAAATTTTACAACAACGTGATAAGGTGGACCAATCATGCAAAATTCACGCCTAAAAGATGTTAAATGACTAATGAGAACAGTTCTTCAATAAACGAATCTTTAAAATGAGAAAAAATCAATCACTCGATCAATCAATCAATCAATCACTCAGAATCAAAATTATTCAAGCACACAGTCAATCAATCAGACTTAATAACAAACAGTAATACATAAAAACAATCACACGTTTGCAATGGAAATATGGTACAATTACACGTTTTAGTATGGGATATTATAACAGAGAAGTGTAGAACAAGGGTGTCGTGAAATTGATGTTTCACACAGTTAATGAAACCAATGATTCAATTGTAATCATGAAACACGAGTAACGAAACAGTGCGAAACAGCTAGGCATTTTCGACTAAAATAATAGATGGCCAGTCAATCAGTCACACTGAGAATATCAAAAACAGAAAACTATAATATAAAATAACAATCACACAAAATCCACAATCACTACCGGTGATGAAGACAGTGAAAAAAAACGAAAAAAGGTGCAAAAATACTGAAAATGCCGCTTTTATGACTGAGAAAAATGCTCAGTAAAAGGTCGGGAGAGTCAACATGACTAAAGTCCGGCTCAGCGACGAAAAGTGACAGTAAAATGTGTATGTGAAAAAATATAGAAAATCCTTCCTAATATACCATGTACATGAAATTACAAATAGACTTATTTCACATATAAAAAACACAAAGAACCATTTCCAAACACCAAAAAGGGTGTTTTGGAACGTCTGGGGCACGGGACACAATAACTAACTTGGGGACGGGGCCGGGCCGGGAACGGGAGAGGGACGCTGCTGCGGTGGTTGCACCACATCAAAAACTGAAAATAATGCAAAAAACCTTTTTTTCTTTAATAATATTTTGTAAATTTTCTATGATTTTGAAAAACAGCTATTTTTTGCCAAAAACTTTCGATGAGCGCAACCATAATACACGGATGCGGTGCGTGCGTGCGCGCGCATGGGACGGGCATTTCCACGAATAATAATATCAAGCAAAAATGTCTCGGGCGGCGGCGCTGGTGACGGGGCGCGGTACACCTGAAATCACGGTGCGGTGCGGAGAACAACGCAAAATCAGTGAGAGTAATAAATCGCGGCAGGGGCAAAAAGGCGCGTGCGCGGGCAAAAAGGTACACAAAATTTGCAGGTACAAAAAAACATAAAAACAGGCAAAATGTGAGGTTCTCGGCCGCTCGAAAACGGTGGCGCGAGAGTGCAAAATACGCAATTGCTGTGGTACAATAGTAACGGGCAAAAAACAATATGAATAGTAAAAAAATACTGGTTCTAGTGAACACAAAAGTAGTAGTGGTAGCATAGTTACTAATGGGGTGAACTTTCGACTTATCAAAACAAATTACGTCATGAACAAATGAAACATGTTCTTAACGATAACATGACATAATCAGTTTTATAATAATGAAATAACAAACTCAAGTTAAGCCAGCAAGCCGAATTCAAGTTTTTCAACACGTGGAATCCAAAAATGTTGGATAAATGAAAAATGAATCCCGCATAAAAACAGAAT
The DNA here is from genome assembly GCA_964036265.1 of Daptonema setosum. Classification (NCBI taxonomy): domain Eukaryota; kingdom Metazoa; phylum Nematoda; class Chromadorea; order Monhysterida; family Xyalidae; genus Daptonema; species Daptonema setosum. The sequence goes on along the minus strand of OZ038447.1, from coordinate 2,246,216 downwards.
ACTAGAGCTTCCTAATTATCAGCACTAAATACACCTAAAAGTCAAGACGAACTCAATAATAAAGAAAATTATGATATGCAAAGAAAGGAATTTTGCGATATGAAATGAAAAAGTATAGAAATTTGTATAATATAAAAATCGCAGAATCCCAATCCTCGCACCCATAATCAGGCGAAATTGGTAAAATAATCTATACTAATATGATGGCAATGGGTAAAAACACGCAGACTGTGAGTCAATGGAAAACAGAACAAAAAATATAGAAAATTCACAAACCAAGCAAAAAAACTAATGTTCATTTTAAATAGTTGTAAAAAATTGACACTCATCAATTCACAGTCAATAAACCTTATGGGATATGGGAACAGCATTAACTATGCAGAGGTGAAATAGAGGTGTTTTCAGACAAAACTAACACCTCAAAAACTGTGACTAACGCATGTATTATCAAATTCACCTCCATTACATGGTAAATCAATTGAATTTCACACGTATGTAATCAACATTTCCACGGAAGCCGCGCAAGCTAGTAGGGTATAAAATACACACATTAAAGAGTCCACGCAGTAAATTGACACTTTTCCAGATTTTGTTACGTTATTTCAAAAAAGTTCTGATGAAGTGAGAAACACACAGCTGAAATCAACCGACAACGATGCCACAGGTCCTAACTAGGTCCGGAAGTTTGGCTATTTGACAATTAGTTAAAAAACACCAGATCCGTACTTGAAAAAAAAACACGAAAAATTTCCATGATAGCCATCTATACTTGCATAACGTGCCGTCAAGTTCAGCTTCAGAAAAATCATATCAACATCGTTGAACGTGAATGAAAATTTGCCACGATTTTGACACGGATACCATCGACTCGTTTGGACGTGTTGGCAGGTCTACTTGAGCTGGAATCCCTCCTCTGGCACATTCTGTTGTGTCGTATCGAACACGAACTCGTTGCCCTGAACCTGCGGCATCAGCCCGCCGTCCGTACCCGAGGCGCCCGGCACTTCACCATCATCCGACTAGAAGCAGTAATCAACTGATTATTTTCATTAAAAATTTATTTCAATTTTATTCAAACAATTTACATTTACAGGAAAAGAAGTTTATATTCGGCTAGAAAAAGAAGTTTATACGACCGACTTATTTATTATTTTTAGGAAAAGAAATCAAGACTCTCCCAGAAAATCTAGGTTATAAAATGATTCATTTGAGTAATATTCTCAATTCCGTTGAATATTCTCTTATTTGAAACTTGAGGGTTATCGTATCCTTCGAAACATTCTGAAAAAAATTCTTCTGCAAACCATGCTACGGCAACTAACATGGGTGAGGATGAGGAAGTAATTATCAATTAGATAGAGAGCCGGTTTATAAATATCCAAATGGGAACTTATTGAACACTACAACAACAACCGGAACCTCCAACCATCACCACAACAACAACAACCTCATCAATAACAACAAGCACTAACATCGGTCGGGAAGTAGTTATCGATTATATCGTAGGCCAGTTTGTAAATATCCTCACTCTCATGGTTCTGCAGCTGTTCAATGTTGTCCAGTCCGCCGCATTCCTCGATCAGCCGGCAAATGTTCTCGGCACCACCGGTTGCTGCCGCCATCTTCAGGATGTTGTTCAGGCCGTCCAGCACCACCTGAAAAAAGGGATTCAATAAAGAATGTGGTTAAAATATGCTGTACTTTTCTCTACATTTTTTCTAGTGATTATTTTATAGTCCTTTTCTAGTGAGTGACCATAGTATAGTACTTCTATACTACTGATGCACTATTAAAATGCAATAATAAAACTTTATTACCTGCACGATCTGTGTGTCTTTGACGGCCAGCAGATTGCAGAATGGTGGTATGACTCCGTGCTCGATCATGTGTGCCACCTGGTCCTGACGACCGCTGATCGTCACGTTACTGACCGCCCACGCCGCCTCCTTTTGCGTTTGGAAGTCACCCTATAATATCAAGAATCTGTAATTCCTGACGCTACGACTAATTTTACATCTATTTTGTGCCCAAGAATGGGAGGGAGTTATCTGAGCTGTAGAATTAAAATCCACCCGTTCGAGGATCAAAGACCATAATAGCTAACAAGTTAGATATAATAAAAAAATATGTCATAAAAATAAAAATATGTCGTAAAATTTAAAAAGAAAGATTTAAAAAAATTGAAATCAATAAAAAAATAACCTCAGCCAGCAGATGAACAATCATGGGCATGAGACCGGCCTGGATCACGGCCTGCACTTGCTCCTGGTTGCCGGCTGTAATGTTGGAAAGGAACCAAACAGCCTCCTGCAATAAAAACAAAAATTTAATAACAAGATCCTGCAAAATAAAATGAATAACACGATAAATGATGATAACAAAGGCGAAGATAAATAAAGATAAATTGAATCATGATAAATAATAATAAATATTACTATACTACGATGAAGAAAAAATACTCTGCTCCTGTTCACTGAAAACTTCAACATAAGCCCAGGCTTCCCAAACTAGTTTTCAAGCTCGCAACGGAGTCTTGCATATTGTGATAGCTTAAAATTCAAAATATACGCTCCCCTCCCTTTCACAGCCAACTCTTCTCTTCACAACTAGCCTTATTAATCTTTTCCTTGGAGTGTTTCAGAAGGGCGGGCATGTGCTGCAAAGCGCCACAGTTAAGCACGTGTTGCGTTTGGTCGTCCGTGCCTAAAACAGCAACGATTAACTGAATTTTTTTAGATTAATTTACCCCCTGTGATTATAATAAAAGTGAAAAACATCATAAGTGAATCTGTTAGCCGAATTTCAGTCGATGCCTTTAGTTTCCGAGCACAGACAAAGAAGTGCAGTTAACAATGTGAAATAGTTTATGACCAGTTACAACTAGAAAGCCAAAAAAAATTATTTGTCTGTCGTCCTCGGATAAGCCAAAAACTGCCAAGGTTTCCCACTTTCCCAACTATGTATTTATTTACTAATACTAAAATTTCAAGGTTCACTACATGGAAGTTCATCAATCCCACACCAACCAGTGACTATATTTCCGACGGCCCTGAGCGCAGCGGTCTGTACCTTGACTTCGGCGTGGGACAGTAATGGCACGAGGAACGAGACGACACCCGATTCGATGACCATCTGGATCTGCTCGTTGCCACCGTCGGTCAGGTACGACAGCGCCCAGACTGTGTCAACCAGAATCTGAAATTATAGAGGTCACTTGAGTGAGAAACAAAATAATAATCAAAAGGGTCAACAGTGGAATACTCATAAGGTTTGATAAGTTTAAAATGAAATTAGTTTCAGAATTTTGAGAATTAAGTGTTGATAAAAAAATGTCTCTACTGCCGACACGTTGGCTCGCCTATGCAAAGATTGCGTTCGCTGTGAAACGATACGAATCCGATCAGTTTAGTCTTTTTTCCTTCGCAAATTCGACTAGGAGAGCACACCAAATGACTAACAACTCAGCCGTAGCGTAGTCTGCCGAATAAAATAACCAAAAAATTATGTAAAACGCTGAAAAAGTTTGACAAAACTGTAAATATAAATCAGAAAAGAATGAACTACTACTATAGAAAAAAATAACCCACATTAGTATCAGTGTGATGGATGAGCATGTGCAACGCTGGGAGCAGCTGTTGGACGATGGCCGCCGGAGGTGGGGGCTCTTTGCTGCGGCACAGATTCACGATCACCCAGGTCACGTTGCGCAGGAATCCGATCGAAATCTCGGGTGTGACAAACTTGAGCAACGGCTGGACAATGCCCAGTCGAATGCAGTAGTCGCGGAAATGCGGGCCGTCGCCTGAAAATAGGAGACAATTTCGAAAGGATTTTATATAGGCACAACAACCTAATGTTTTACAATGGTACACGGGAACTTTCTTACTCACAATTTACAAACAATATTTCTAATTGACGACCAAAAATTACTTTCTAATTGACAATGTTGTCAATTTATTATTACGATTCTGTCCTCCCATGTCTAATGTTTTACAATGTCTAATGTTTTACAATGTCCAATGTTTAAAATGTTCGATTTTTTGTTGATGAACATATCGTCTGTACAGGAAAGAATCATTTTTATCCGACGATATCTTCATCGAAAAAAATCTGACATCGTGAAGCATCAATCTGTTTATCGAGAATTCTGGCACATTTTCGGAACAGTAATTTATATTCGACCATAAAACGTACCAATAATATTGCCCAACGCCCAAACGGCCTGTTCGCACACGTTCATGTTGGGTGAATTGAGCAGCTCGAGGAAGAGTGGCACGGCACCGGCGCGGACGACGGCCTCGGTTTGAGCCGATGTACCCGACGCGATGTTGGTCAGCGCCCAGGCGGCCTCGAACTGAAGACTGGCGCTGAAATTGGCGAATTTTTTTCGTGAGAATGTTCAGAAAATCTCGATCCCGAATGCGAATTCGATAACTTCTACTGGTGCTGCTGCATCATAACTTTGTAATAAAGATTTTTTGTAGATCATTTAGGTGGGAAAAAACTGATTGACCACCTGGCGGCTTTGAGTAAAAAGCTAGAAAAACTATATGATTAAAGTAAATGAAACGCAAAAAATTATTTGAAACCATCTGCCAGCTAAATCTAATTAATAAAATAAGTCTGCTTATTCCGCCGAACAATATTATACAAGAATAAAACGCAAACCAACTGTTCGGGTGATGTGATGTCGTTGCGCAGACAGTTGACCAGAATCGGCAGGATGCCCGATTGAATCAGATCATCGATCGGCGGGTTGCGATCCGATGAGAGCAGTTTTCTGAAGGTGGTAGTAACAAATATGAGATACTACGTTTTGAACTTCTCCTCAATCCTTTTCAATAAAACTGCCACTCAGTTTGTGCTACCTAAGATAAAAACGACTTGGTGGGTTGTTCATTCAATGTCGGATTAAACGAATCTATGGCAGAGTCTGAGACCTGAAAGCTTGACTAGATAAGACGACGACGTACCTGGCAGCCTGTACAGCCTGCAGCTGAGTCTCAATGTCCTGCGACACGGCACTGGCAACGATGTCCTCCAGATTGGCCCGACCCAGCGCTGCGTTCGCCGCCGACGTGGCATCGCCCGATGACGGACTCGCGCCGGCTGCAATTTTATTGATTCAAATTCAACCACTAGCTGACAAGAAGGGTGGGAAGAGTGGAATTCCCTCTTCTTTGACAATTTTGAAAAGTATAATTTTTTGTTAAGTATAACTTGACGTTTTATAAAGAATAATAAGATAACTGTAAAAGCACAAAACTAAAAAATGTAAATAAAACCTTCGGGCTCGGGTACATTACGTCGTTTATTGAGCACGTCATCGCGTTTAGTCTTCCTCAACTCAACGACACCTTCCTGTCGTCGGCGTCGCATTTCCTCGGCATCTTTGCCCTGGTTTTTGAATTTCTCCGAGAACTTTGACTTGTTTTGCTGCTCCAGTAACGTCGGGTTCTCCATCGTTATTGCTCTTGATCACAGAAGGTTAGTCCTGGTAGACTGGATTCAATGATAGCCGATGTCAGTTATAATTAGTCAACGCTTTGGGCGCGCTGTGTGTGGAACTTCTGGAAAGAAACATACCAGGTTAATCAGGTTTCAAGCGGTTTGATCAAGCAGAGCCCAAGTTTAACGGAATAACACAATGGATTCTACAAATGATAATAAAAATGATGAATACTTCAAGTTGTTTGAAGGTTAAAAACAAAACAACAGCAGTGAATATCCATACTTGATATACCCGCCTACATGCTTATCCTCATAACGCCTACAATAATATCGGAATAATACAAGCAATCAAATTATTTCCCATCAAAATCTGACCTTATAATAATCACGATACTCTCTTGTGTGCACCGTAAAGTATCCATAATTTAGTTGTTATTCATAGCTAATAATTAACTGATAAAAAACTCAAGAAGAGCAACGACGGCTTGCTTGATAATACCACTTTTATTTAAAAGGAGGTAAGAAAATGAAAGCTCCAGAAATCACATGGCAATTTGTAACAAGATAAAAATCCACATTGCAGGAAAGCTCGATGAGTCAGCTCAACGGACTTGGACAAGAGCACGCGATATTGAGAAGTTAACTGGGCGTAATTACTTTAATAATAAATACATGTCAGCGTCAAATTCCATTTACCACCAATCAAGTCAGATTAACGTAGAAAGTTTTGATTGGCACTGAATTAGTGAACAAATTGCGTGCTTTCGAGAAGGAGGTTACCTTTGGCAAGTTGAGAATACATAAAAAATTAATGAGCAATACGCATGATTGAATTTATTGCATGAAGAAATGAGGATACATAGACTTCATCTTACATTTTACTTTTCCAAAAGGAATTAAAATTGTCGATGAAATAGATGGCTGTCGTTCAGTTGTCCGAATCGACGTTTGTCCGAATTTGTCCGAAACGCTATTTTAGGGGTTTTGATCAGTTGTCCGAATACGTGGTTAGAATTTTCTTACACAGAGAGACAAATTCAAGCGTCCATTTTTTAGTTATGCATGTTTACAATGTATAAAAATTGTTTACACTAATAATTATATTGGTTTCTCTTGAAACCTTTTATCGTTTTCTAGAAAAATAAGGCATCATACCTCCGCTGCGCGGTGCTAACGGTCCAAGGCGGGGGCATAAAACTTAGGTTTCAGTGTAGGCTTATGCTTAGGCTGTGTATTTGGCAAAGGCTTGAGCGCTGCGCGCCCAAGCCCATCCCAAATACAGAGCCTAAGCCTAAGCCTAAACTGAAAACTAACTCTTAGCCTCATACTAGGCGATCTCCTTCACTAAGGTACAGTCTGTGTTCATGACTAAGCCGAAGCCGTTCAAACAATGAAAGGGGTATTAGAATTGAAATTGTGGGCTACCAATAACAATTTTTGAAACCAACTTTTCGTATTAACTTTTTATTAGCAATACGACAATTTAAATCGGTGACTTAATCGTGACACTTCTCTTGTAAAACTACTCCATTCGGACAACTGATCAAAACCCCTAAAATAGCGTTTCGGACAAATTCGGACAAACGTCGAGTCGGACAACTGAACGCATCCCGAAATGGATAAAAATAGGTATCTAGAAATTTAATTAAAAAAAGTTAAGAATACAAAAATTTTATTACGGTAGTTTTCATACAATTTTCAAGTTTTTATTATAGTCATTTCCTTACTCACTCACTCACTCTCTGACTCGCTCACTCACTCACACACTAATTCACTCACTCACTCACTCACTCCTCACTTACTCACTCACTCACTCACTCACTCACTCACTCACTCACTCACTCACTCACTCACTCACTCACTCACTCACTCACTCACTCACTCACTCACTCACTCACTCACTCACTCACTCACTCACTCACTCACTCACTCACTCACTCACTCACTCATTCACTCACTCACTAACTCAACGACTCACTCACTTGCTGAATCTCTCACTGACCTACTCACTTAATCACTCGCTCACTTACTGACTCACTCACTCACTCAGTCACTCGCTCACTCACTGACTCACTCAATGACTCACTCACCCACAGGCACGAGGCACGTTCTGACTGTGTGTACTATAACGGCCAAGCTTACGTCGGCATTCCGAATACGAACAATATAACCGCTCAAGTAACCGATTGTGCCAACTGTACGTAGACTGACGGTAGATTGAATGACTGCAGATGGTACGTAAAACTGCAGACGGGTACGCACATTGATCGACTGCAGACGGTACATATGACAGTATAAAAATACATGGTACATTGATTGACTGCAGATACTCATTCACTCCTCACTCACTCATTCACTCACTTATAGTGTAATTTTGTAGCCGCCGGCTTAAGCTGGCCATATACTTTCACACTAGGTCTTTAATTTGCGGCTTAAATTTGTAGACCTCGGATTTATACGTGAACAAAACCAATATTATTAAAATTACCGTTTTAAAAAATTTACGGTATTTTTTTGTTTGTAATTCATTACCCTACAGCGTTAGGCGAGTGTATTTTGGATTCAGATTTTGTGGCATTGCAGAATTAAAGTTGTTGGTTCATCGTCAATTTTAATTGCAACGGTAAGAGGAATTCTGTCTATGGAAATGAGAAAGTTTGCGAAAAAGTGCGTGTTTGGGCATCTCTCTAGCTCAATTCAACAAAACTAACTCAAAAGGAATAGTTTTATTGCTAGAAATGTCCCGAACTTGCAAAGTATAGTTTGTTTTATTTTATTTTGTTTCATTGTTTTTTTTTCTCCACCATCTTATTATAGCCTATTCAGGTTTTTGAAATCAGAGTCTTTTCTTGAGCCAAATTTTTTTTTGTTTGAATTCAAATCAGTTTTTTGGCGCGCTTTCGAAATTTTGAGGAGAAAACTTTTTTACATGAAATTTAGACAAAAAATAAGAATTTCTCTTAATTCGTTGTATAACTGACCCACAAAATTATAGTTTGATAACGAGAAACACTGACCAAGCTATACATGAGTTGTGCACACGAATGCTGATGACGTGCAAAGTGAGAAACCGAAAAAAAGTCAGAAATTTCTTTACGAGTGCTTTTAATGTTCTTTAGAATTCAATTTGCACGTCAAAAACTTTCAGGGTATAGGTGGGTCAAGGTATGCAGGATGGTATAAACCGTTTGTTTTTCTAGAGAGGAAAAGGCCATAGTTAATATACTTACTAACTTTTAATTCTGTCTACGAAAATGGGTCGCTGTCTGCAATGAGGAAAAAAGTTTTATGATGAGCATACTGCAAGGTAAAAAATAAAAATGATACAGAAAACATTGGCTGAATCTATCGAAAAACAACACACACACAACACAATACATACTATAGTCGCCAATGAATTACTGTTCCAGCGCAAATCTGTCGATGCAGTATTAGTTTCTTAGATTATACCGACCTAAACGGGACGTATTTAAAAAAAATTGATATCAAATTGAAGAGTACGTTTTTCCTCTTCATTTAAAAATGGAATGTTCGGAATTGGTTCAGTGTAGCTCGAAATAATGGAAAAACTACCGAAGTCAACGAATATCGTGTCGATTAGGTCTAAAATTCTCGTTTATTGATTATTTTGAGTTCTAACGAGCCAATTTCAAAAATTTTAAGCTCAAATGAAAGAGAAAAGCTCATTCTTCAACTTTTACGCTGACCTCACCTAAATCCGTTAACTATAGCTCGAGAAAATTGAAGAATTGCATTGGAGACGTATTGTGCATCGACAAAATTTGCTGGAACAGTAATTCATTGGGAACTATATTTCTCTTAATTTTGTCAACAAACTGTAAACAGAATTGCCAAAATCTTCCAAAGTCATATTATGTATTTCTGACATAGTAAAATTTCCTGTCACCAAATACGAAAACGAATCCGATTGTCAATTGTAACTCGTTAGAACTTGTTCGGTAACATAATAAATTCTAGAGTTCGTTGAAGTAGAAAACCAAATATAGTTCCTCTAACTCTGCATGCCGAAACACCTAGATTGAATGAACCATGTATAGAATCTTTTATCCCTCTTCATGTTTATAAGAGGTCATTGTACGGCTTTTATATAGGCCATCGTCCACTTTGTAAGTTAATCAGCGGCTAGCGATATACGTGAACAAAGAAACCAATTTCTTCCAACCTCTAATAAATTTTTTGAAGTCATTGTCATTTTGGTACACATTTTATTACACTTTTTATTGGAATAAGCCGAAGAAATAACCATAAGCAAGTTTTATACATCTTTGGTGGATTGAGCAGCGACAGGGGCCGAGAGCGGGTAACGCTCATAAATTCAAATGATAAACGGGAAAGATAATATCAAAGGACGCACATAAAAACACGATATTATTCCTGAATAACTTTTTCTCCGTAATTCATTAGTTGCAATTCAAGGAACCACTTTTTATCAAACACCTAGGAATGTAGGTGTACATAGAATATATTGAGTAATGATTGTTCTCCATTTGTTTGGGCATCCTCATTTTATGATTATTTGTTATTTTGTATTTATTCCAAATGCCCAAACAGGATGAAGAATGAAAACATAAATGAAATGAATAACAAGGAAAAAGAACAAATATTCCTAAAATTAACAGAATAATGGAAGACATAACAAACAATGCAACATATCACAGCAGAAATTCAGAAAAATATCATATGATTACAGCTTTTCGGAATGTTTATATAAATTGTAAATCATCATTATCATAAATTATTAAAATAAATCACGGAAAGAAAATTCGGCAATGAGTGCATGCACCCATAAATATATAAAATAGACATTTGGAACAGTGATAAATGAGTCACTCGGAAAACAAGTTTAGACTAGATTAAAGTATTATATTATTAAATTTTTTGATACACAAGGAAGTTGACACTTTGTACTCTCAAATAATCTACTCAGCAATTAGCCAGATTTACCATTTTAGGTGAATATAACTTTTTCGCCCACTCAGAATATACCTCTTTATGGTCAAATCTCCTCAATTTCAATGATAAATTAGCTAATCATAATTAACATCAAGGTTCAAGGCAAAAGCAATATATGCTTCAATGGAAACATCTTTCTTCTAACGTCAACTCAATCAATATTCAAGGTATAAAAGTTGCAATTAACAATTTCAGAAACGGTGCAATATCAATCGCTTCCCAAAGTTACTTCAATATCATTGGGTATGTCAACATCAATGTCAACC
>OZ038447.1:2213642-2230325 GCA_964036265.1 Daptonema setosum | reverse complement strand
AGTAAGTCAGTGAGTCAGTCCGTGAGTGAGTGAATGAATCGGTGAGTGAATGAGTGAGTGAGTGAGTGAGTGAGTGAGTGAGTGAGTGAGTGAGTGAGTGAGTGAGTGAGTGAGTGAGTGAGTGAGTGAGTGAGTGAGTGAGTGAGTGAGTGAGTGAGTGAGTGAGAGAGTGAGTGAGTGAGTGAGTGAGTGAGTGAGTGAGTGAGTGAGTGAGTGAGTGAGTGAGTGAGTGAGTGAGTGAGTGAGTGAGTGAGTGAGTGAGTGAGTGAGTGAGTGAGTGAGTGAGTGAGTGAGTGAGTGAATGAGTCAGAAAAAACCGAACCATACAGTTCTATAAATGTAATAATTCAAATCTGTTCAGTAACTTCCACGAACAAGTTGACTTCACGTGTTTTGAAGCACAAAATAGCAGTTGTCTCATTTTCGAACCAGCTGCTGTTGCCTACTAACATCAGCGAAACAAAAAATGTTTGCCGAAAACGGTGAATTCACTAACAAAAACGTATTTGCCGAAAACTTGGAGGTGTTTCAAAGTGTTTCACACAGCCATCACTTTGTTTGGACCATTACTCTTTCGTGTTTGTTGCCTAAACAGTGATTGATTTATGGCTGAAACACGTTAAAACGTACTTTCGAGTTCTGAATACACGATTCTAATATGTGCTGCGTTCGTTCCACCCGTTCCCCGAAAGTTGTTCTTCCCGTTCTTTGGGGTTTCTGGTACAAGTTGAAGGAATATTCATTTTGTGCTCTGATATTAGACTAATATAGCGAAGAAGAAGATGATGATGATGATGATGAATTACAGGGTGTCCCAGCGAGGGGTTCACGATTTGTTTTTTGAATAACTTTTGTGTACGTCGGGCAATATTCTTAAAATTTGATACTGTAATTACCAATACTTTGGCAATTTTTTTGCTTTTTCAAATTTACAAATTCATTGAGAACATCTCGTGTTACAGTCGATTGAGAAAAAACTCAATTTTTCGAACGATATTTTAGTAGAATTTTATCTCAAAACTGATTTAATGGTGATTATACGACAAGTTTATTCACAAATTGTGCAAGAAACAATGTAAAAGGGTCTTATTCGTTATGACCAGCAGATTTTTCAATACAATGATATGATAAAATGATTTTTCGATACGGGTTACAAAAGCGAGTAATGCATGCAGTCGCGTTTCGGCAGCAATGTTGCCATTGAGATGTTATCTTCAATTATTCAACTGTGTTGGTGTTGATGGAAGAAACAGATGTCCCCAAAACCAGTAATCAGAAACGGTCAAATCGGGGGATCGCACCGGCCAATCCGTGGTTCCTCAACGTCCGACTCATTCAGTGAAGTGATTGTTCTCGCACAGATTGTCTTTAGTGAGGTGGCGCTCCGTCGGCTTGCATGACCACCGTTCCATTTACGAATTCATCGATATCTTCGAGTTGTGGTAGCAAAAAAATATTGAGCATGTGTAAATACTTGTCACTGGTTATATTTCCGTCGAAGAAAAAAGGTCCGATCAAAATGGCACACCAAACGCTGACTTTGTGCGCGTGCATCGGTTGAGATGATTTACAATAAAGTTGATATTAGAAGTGACATAATAATGAAAACTAAATCTATTTACATTGTTTCTTGCTTAATTTGTAAAATAACTTGTCGTATAATCACCATTAAATTAGTTTTGAATATGTTTCCACATAAATTTCTATTGAAAACTCGTTCAAAAATAGAGATTTTTTTTCAATCGATTGTAACACGAGCTGTACTGAATGAATTTGTAAATTTTAAAAAGCGAAAAAATTGCCAAAGTATTGGTAATTGCAGTGTCAAATTTTAAGAATATTGCTCGACGTACACAAAAGTTATTCAAAAAACAAATCGTGAACCCCTCGTTGGGACACCCTGTACTGTTCGGAAATCGTTAGCAAATTTTATTCTTCAATTATGTCCAGCTACGTATGCATACTAAATAAATTTAGAATCCTTTGGCAGAACTTTCCAGAAATGTTGCACTGCATAGCAAGTTGCGCTTTCCGAGAAAAGTAATTTTTCTATAAATGCCAAATGTTTTATTGGGATTTAAAACTTAGTCGTTAATCTTGGCTTCGCAATAAAAAATGAGTTATGTACGTCAAAATGTCCGATATTAACTGGTGAACGAACTCGGCAATACGGGAAAATGTTTCGGATGAATCACGTACTTTAGCCAACACACACATTCTGCCGCCTAAACTTTGTGCAAAACTTTTCACCAATGAAACATTAGAGGAACATCTACATGTAGTAAGACACGCATTAAGATGCTGGTTGTGAAAACTTGTGTTGTGAGTTGTGCGTGTGTCTGTGTCTAATGTTTCACTAGTGAGTTGCGTGGCGGGCAGTTTTGCAGGCAGAAACTGTGTTGGGGCTTTACAGCCATGATCCATCGCCACTGAAACATCAGCATCAGAAACGTAGTTTGCTTTCCCCGAACGCTCTTATAGCTTGGTCAGGATATCATGTTATTTTTTTCACTGAAAACCTTTTGCAATACGAATAACAAATTAAACTGAATGAAAGAGATGAAAAAAAATGTCTTAAAATTCTGTTTCAACTTCAAGGCATCTGACTTGTTCATTCGATTGGATGGAATCACCGAAATCGTGTAGTTGAGGAAGTAGATTTTAAAGTTTGATGGGCTGCTACACCTGTTCAGTAGCGGACGAGAAGGGGCGGGAAAATGGAATTTCCCCCTATTTGACGTTTCCAAAATGTAGAACTTATTGCCTAAGGTGTAGGTAAAATGGCCTGAAAACTGCCACTTCCCCCCTCTTTGGCGAAATTCCCCTCCCTTTGGAAGATTGGCTCGTCCGCCAGTGCACCTGTTCAGTGTTCCAGTACTTCGCCCCGATGAAAGTGTCTGGGACTTGGTGGTAAAGTCTGGTCAGAGTTTCTCGTTACTCCGAATTTTTTACCGTAATCCTTTTGGCGCGCATTTGAATTTCGGCGCGCATTCAAATTTTATCAAAAATTCCAGCTGTTCACACTTCATGTGTACAACATATTATTGAACATACCCAACTCATTAATTGTTTAGTATAAGGTTTTCAGAAAAATAAGGAGTAACAAGATACCCTGACCAAGCTATATATGTACGCTAATTTTCGTGGTTTACCATATATCGAGTGTACGTCACCACGTCAAGGAATCCTAGTTACTGGAAACTTCTCATCACACCAAAAAAATTTCGGCGCGCATTCAAATTTCCAAAAAAAATGCATCTCGCATGACTTGGATAACATACATATGTACGTGCGTTTACTCACTTGAAATTGTGGTAACTTATTCATAGAAACAAATTTAGTAACAAGATACCAAGAAAAAAACTATAAGTATTGCTGAAATGTTGTGGAGATATAGTATGTATGTACGTGCAGAACTGCGTTTCGCGAAAAAATTACACGAGCGTGGACTCAATTTTTAGGTGACCTACAAATCAGCTCGGCAACGTTTATTCATTGCCGATTCTTATGTGCTCTAGAAAAGCTGTTACGTGATTGGGCATTCTCAAGTGATTAGGGCACATTATTTGAAACCGCGGCATTTTTCTCATGTTTTGGAGCATAACCTAACATTGCCTGATTTGTGCAATTTCCTTCGCAAAAATATATGTTTACCGAGAAAAAACGGGCTCTCAAATTAAATCCTCCTAATTGGTTTTTTTTAATGCAATAATACTAATTAATTCCCATAAATTTTCATACACATACATGTATGTAGTAGTTTGCTCAGGGAATCTTGTTACTAAATTTCAATGATAGAAACTCTTTTTTGAAAGCTCGAATGATTGACCAAGGTTATTCAATTGTAAGACCGAAACGACGGAACAAGGAAGTCTTCAAAAGTTTAAATGCGTGGCGAAAACTTTTATAAATGTTTTCAAAACATTTTGAGTAACGAGAAACCCTGAACATGTTATACTACAATCACTAGCGGACGAGAAGGGGAGGGAAAAGTAGAATTCCCCCCTCTTTGGCGGTTTCAAAAAGTCGAGTTTGTTCATCAAGGTGTAGGTAAAATGGCCTAATTTCAGCCAATTCCCCCCTCTTTGAAAAGATTCCCCTCCCTTTGGAGGTTTGGCTCGTCCGCCAGTGACTACAGTTATGTGCTTTTTTCTGCTCGTTTCCGAGGTCTCTGACGGATGGCGGTAATAAATTTCGTAATGACGGAAGTCGGAATCTGTTTCCGTATTTCGATTGCGACTTCGGTAATTGCAGGTCATCTCATAATGACGGGAAGCAATCATCGTTGAAAGCGAAATCAATAGGGCCAAGTTTAGCCAAAGAGGGCCATTCTTGACTCAATTTGTGCCAGACCTTCTTTTTTTAATTCAAAACGAACCAAACCTTATGAAAACGCAACTTCAAGCTAAGTTGAGTATATTAAATCTCAAGTAAACCCTTCTTGTGCAAATTATGCGCAAATTTTCAGTTTGTTTCTCCGAAATTTCAAAATGTAGCTCGGTGCTATGATGTGCTAAGCTACGTGACGGCGATGTATATGCGAAAACATTTTTGGTCTACTTTTATTTTTATCTACGTCTATTCATACCTTCGTTTCGTAGAAGTTTCCCCCGAAAACAACTGCCTAGCAATCACTGGCGGACGAGTCAACCGCCTAAAGGGAGGGGAATTTTGTCAAAGAAGGGGGAATCGGCAGTTTTTGTGTCATGTAACCTACACATTGAGGAAAAAACCCCACTTTTTGAAACCGCCAAATGAAGGGGAATTCCATTTTTTTCCTCCCCTTCTCGTCCGCTAGTGCTAGCAATGATTCGTCTTGAGAAAAAATGAACACCCCACACTCGATCAATCTTATCCCAAGTGTACGAAACGCCGAGCTTAGTTTTAATGATGCCAAAAAGTATAGGGCAACAATTTGTTACGCCCGTAGATTTGTCGCTCAACTTTATAATGGATCTGTAATATTACTTTGCGGGCGAGCTAATCCATCAAAGGAAGGGGAATTTCTTCGAAGAGGGGGGATTTGGCAGTTTATTTTACCTACACGTTAGGGAACAAACTCTACTTTTCGAAAACGCTCCAAAGAGGGGGGAATTCTAGTTTCCCACTCCATCTCTTCCCCATCATACGTTATGAGAACGCCAGCTGAGCAGGAGTGATTGATGGAGCGAGGGTGCTGGAGTGTTAAGCTAAAAATTCCTTTGTGATTTCGGTAAATGTCTAGAAGAAATTTTGTTTAGAATCACCAACTATTTTACTCAAACTCAATCACAAACTCTCAAAACATTTATCTGACTGCATTTTGAAAAATACGTATTCTGTTGAATTTTGTTCAGTTGCTACCGCTGAAGTTTTACTGGACCAGAGCTCAATCATTATTAGTTTCTATATATGTCGGCTTCATCGATTAGACCAGAATTATAGCAATTAGGATAAAAGTCCTTATAGGTCTTCAAAAATTTCGGGCGCTATATAAATTCAACACGCATTTTGGTATGCGTTCAATATTCTAAACTTTTTTTAGCTCACGTTGAAAAGGGTCTATAAAATAAAATTCTGTTAACAATAAGTCTTGAATCGAGCTATAATAACATCACATCGATGTTATTTGATCGACGAAACACAAGTTTACCAGTTTTAGTGCCATCCACTGCTCAAATTTAATCTACCGGATTGTGAATGCAATCCATTAAGTATGTATATGTACTTCTGGCAAGTTAACCGAACGGTGTGACACTTGTGCTCGGTTTTTCATAATGTGTCCACTTTTTTCATTATTGTCCCCGGTTTCGTTTTTGACGTGCAATATCGGAGGTGTAACCTGGCTGAAACTCGTCAAAACAGTGGTTCCAAGCACCGGACTGCGCGGAAACGTCCGGTTTCAAACGACTTCAGTGATTGAGTGAGTGAGCGAGTGAGTGAGTGAGTGAGTGAGTGAGTGAGTGAGTGAGTGAGTGAAAGAATGCGGGAGTGAGTTAGTGAGTTAGTGAGTGAGTTATTGAGTGAGTGAGTGAGTGAGTGAGTGAGTGAGTGAGTGAGTGAGTGAGTGAGTGAGTGAGTGAGTGAGTGAGTGAGTGAGTGAGTGAGCGAGTGAGTGAGTGAGTGAGTGAGTGAGGTAGTGAGTGAGTAAGTGAGTGAGTGAGTGAATGAGTGAATGAGTGAGTGAGTGTGTGAGTGAGTTAGCGAGTGAGTGAGTGTGTGAGTGAGTGAGCGAGTGAGTGAGTGAGTGAGTGAGTGAGTATATGAGTGAGTGAGTGAGTGACTGAGTGAGTGAGTGAGTAAGGTAGTGAGTGAGTGAGTGAGTGAGTGAGTGAGTGAGTGAGTGAGTGAGTGAGTGAGTGAGTGAGTGAGTGAGTGAGTGAGTGAGTGAGTGAGTGAGTGAGTGAGTGAGGTAGTGAGTGAGTGAATGAGTTAGTGGGTGAGTGAGTGAGTGAGTGAGTGAGTGAGTGAGTTAGTGAGTGAGTGAGTGAGTGAGTGAGTGAGTGAGTGAGTGAGTGAGTGAGTGTGTGAGTGAGTGAGTGAGTGAGTGAGTGAGTGAGTGAGTGAGTGAGTGAGTGAGTGAGTGAGTGAGTGAGTGAGTGAGTGAGTGAGTGAGTGAGTGAGTGAGTGAGTGAGTGAGTGAGTGAGTGAGTGAGTGAGTGAGTGAGTGAGTGAGTGAGTGAGTGAGTGAGTGAGTGAGTGAGTGAGTGAGTGAGTGAGTGAGTGAGTGAGTGAGTGAGTGAGTGAGTGAGTGAGTGAGTGAGTGAGTGAGTGAGTGAGTGAGTGAGTGAGTGAGTGAGTGAGTGAAGGACAATCTCAAAAAGTATCAACGATCCACTGGCAACATCATCTGATTACCATAGTCAGCTACCGTAATTAACGAGTGTCATCATTATGATTGAGTTGGTGCACTTACTAATCGGGTGACCATCGCCACTGGCGGATAAGCTGCCTTCCAAAGGGAGGGGAATTTCGTGAAAGAGTAAGAATCCGCAATTTTCAAACCATCTCATCCACCTTTTGTAAACAATTCATTTTTCTGAAAACGCCAAAGAGGGGGAATTCCCCTCCTCCCAACCGCTTCTCTTCCGCCAGTGATCATCACCTCAAACGATGCCATCATTAACGGCCACTTGACCCCGGCAATCGAACTTTGACCGACCATAAAGTATGTACTTCGACCAGTAGGGGAGTTTTCCCCAAGAAGGTCTTCAGTTCTAAAGCGATTTCACATATAACATATGAATGTACAACTGTACATAATACATATCTATATTTTACCATATTTAAGCAGTTATGTACCTTCATCATTTTGTTGCCATACTCCCACATTGTATCGTCATCCATTTATCATTCGCCATTGGAACGAGGGAAGGTTCGGTGTAATCTTTTCGTACAGCTGACTTCCCCTTTTTCCACCCGATTTGAAAGAAAGTTCGGCTTATTGGCAGTCCAAGTTCGTGCAGATTTTATCAGCAAAGAGGATTCTCAGGCGTTTGTGATGAGTCATTCTCGTAATGGTTTCGTATCACTCCCTGACTCACTCGCTCACTCACTCACTCACTCACTACCTCACTCACTCACTCACTCACTCACTCACTCACTCACTCACTCACTCACTCACTCACTCACTCACTCACTCACTCACTCACTCACTCATTCACTCACTCACTCACTCACTCAGTCACTCACTCACTTACTCACTCAATCACTTCGGTTCCCACGCCCTCGTTATATATTTTATGTAGAACACTAAGCTATACCCCTCACCACCTTTTAGTAAGTTCGCAACAAGGAAGAGAAAAACCTAGTTGTTCTGAAAGGAGCAACGAGTAGGGAGGGGGGTAGGAGGAGGAGGGTAGAATTTTCATCCGGAATCAGTCAGAGAGTGAGAGTTACCATTGAGGGATAACTGTTCTTATGCCTTACACCTCAAATAAAAAACGGTATAAATAAAAACTTCTTTTGGCTTCCCCACTCGCATCCCCAATTGGAGGAGGAGAGCTCTGGCCGGGGGTACCATTGCCCCCCCCCCCCCCCCCCCCGAATCGCCTTGAAGTAAGAATTACGACACGACACCTGATTGGAACATTTCGAGCTGTTGAAAGTATTCGACACGGATCTGGTGGAGTTTTATGGTGACATTTATCGTCAGAGTTTTATGGTACAATCTTTCGGCGATCATTTTTGGCGAAACTTTGTGGAAGGAAGTTTGTTGTTGCCTCGTGAAAATTGACGTGTATGAAATCATATTTAGTTAGGGTTACAAATCGGTGGAATTACTTCTGAGTATTTAACATATCCGTGTATTGTATCACCGTAAATTGACCTAAGGAGCTGTGCCAAGGTTTCAATTTTAGTTGGTACCAACTATGCGAACCTGAAACTTTTAGCTAATGAGCGAAATACATCTTCGTTGTTTCAGAAAAAAGGGAAAGTGTAGACAATTTGAATAACAAAAGGTGGGCTAATAACTTTCGCTGTTTTTGTAATCAACGGAAAGTATTTAGCCTGAGCGACAGCTCGTCTAGGAATTCTTGTATGTAACTCTGAAAACTTCTCGCGCGAGAACAATTTCAAATCAGTTTTTCTCGCGCGCTTTTTTTTTTGTTGTATTTGAAAACTGCAAAATTTTTCACATATATGTAGCATTTGGAAAACATTTGAACGTCCTGTCCTGTAGGTTTGTTATAAAATTTTGTTGATAACAAAAAACCCGGACTGAGCTATAATATAATATATGGTATTGTGTGGAATACGTGACTGCGTGAAACGCAGATTACCATGCAATGCCCATGGGAGGTCAACATTGTCCATTGGTCAAGAAAGCCTCGCAAGCATGCAGCACAAGTGAACTTCAACTCTCTTTGGCATTTTCAAAAAGTAGAATTTGTTCTTTGAGGTGTAAGTAAAGTGGCCTGAAAATTCCTCCTTTTTGACGAATTTCAACTCTCTTTGGAGAATTAGGTCGTCCGCCAGCGACCTGCAGTGCGATTTTCGTGGCAAAAAGTTTTATCATATCTCGTGTACAAAAATTCGAGACACACCTCAATATCACTTTTACGCACATGTTTGATAACAGTTACCACAGTTCCTATTCTTTATAAGTATCTAATTAACCTTACACGGCGTTCTTCGGATCAGTTCTTGACGCGACTGACCGTAATTTAGTTCACCTTCTATTGGTTCATATCGGATTGGACTTGACTGAGTCGCCAGTGGTTGAGACTCACCATTTTGACTCCGTGAAATAGGGTCTTTTTGTCTCTTTTATAATTGTCAGTCAAATTTATCATTTGCGGTGCTATTTTCTTTTAATTTTTTCAAACTCCAGAAAAGTTTTAGCCACAGTCTAATATCACTCCTACGCGCATGTTTGTTACTTTTACATGACTCCGTTAACGACAGAAAAGTCTCCTGTTTTCTCCGGAGACGCGCTCAGCTCCACTTGTTTGTCTGATATTCTCATTATTGAGGTCTCATTTCCAGATCTAATTACACACAAATTGTCATTGTCATTTCCCAAAATCCCCAGTGCAGGTCTTCAGAAGACTACATATATCTTTGTTTGGTATCCGCAGGGAACAAACTAGTTCGGGTCGGCCCTGACCTGATGACGTACATATTTCTTCTAGATTGTTGAATTGAAATTTACTTGGGATGCAGGTACTGTAACTTACATCTTTATCTTCGAATCTTTTCGACTTGTATGCAGTTTTTTTGTTTATCCTGACTTACAAACATATGTCCAGCCAAAGAGCTCTACAAATTCTATAGTCAGTTTAAAAAGACAACAGATACTGTATGTAGTTTTTGTTCATTCATGCATAATTTACAATAGCTATGTATGTAGTTAATATTGTTCCAAAGAGCGCTGTTGTTGTTATTTTTGTTGTTGTTGTTGTTGTTGTTGTTGTTGTTGTTGTTGTTTTTGTTGTTGTTGTTGTTGTTGTTGTTGTTGTTGTTGTTGTTGCTTCTAATGTCTCTGTTTTCATTTCAGGACATTCACAATGCGGTTATTTCGCTATCTACTACGGAGTACCTCACGATCATCCGTCGTAATGGTGCTCAGCCTAAGCCAGCTACTGAGCACATTGAACTGCGTGTTTACAGCGCCTATTCAGTCATCACACTCCTACACAACAACCAATTACTTACAATCTGATTCACATCAACAACAACAACAACAACAACAGTTAAAATCATTTATCAGCAGTTCACCATTCACAGCACTTGCATCAATAATCAGCGATTCATCTCCATCAAAACTTCGTAATGACAATCGATTCCGCAACCGGAGAGAACCTTTCTCCAGCACTCAATCACAGCAATCAATGCAGAATGACTCTCCCGCCATCGTCTTATATAGAGAACGGTTGACCACGCCGAGACCGAAGACACTCCGAACCCACCCGTCCGTCTCCAGTGTCGGAGTACGTCGGAATGCTCCGGCACCTTCAAAATCGGAGAACATGGCTTCGCGGAAGAACAATCGATTCTTCGATTATTCCACGTTAGATTATGAGGATTTGAATGATGATGATTGGTCGGAGAACGATGAGGATGAAGATGAGGAAGAGGAGGAGGAGGAGGAGCATCAGCTCCAGACCGGAGAAGTTATCTGTTTTGTGATGGCCGCTTTTACGATGTTATTGATTGTTATTGTGGTTGTCTACTATAAGTTGACGGAGACCACGGCCAAGCCGAGCAGTAGTTTCCCGGTGGAGTCATATAGCCAGCGGCGTGAGCGGAGTCGGAGCATGGTGAGACAGAGCACTGTGAGGAGATGAGTGCTCATTTGCATACATTTTCATATTTATGACAATATTAACGGGGCAAAATTTTCAATAACAGTACTTTAATTGATTTGCGAAAATTTCTTGTCAACATGTTTTTATAATCATGGCTGCGCTCCACAATGTATAATTGGTTTTTATTGTTTATGTTTTTGTAAGCGAAAATTGTTGTTTTTTTCTAATGATAATTGTTGTGATGAAACATCGTTGCGATAACAGAGAAAACCGTTACGCCTGTCAGTAGACCAATGGAGTGGATCCAATCCAAATGGAAGGAGAATTTCGTTAAAAAAGGCAATTTGTTTTGTTTCACCAGATGTTCCACGTGGGTAACATTCTCACCACACTTTTATTAGTAAACGAATTCTAGTCCTACCAAGAAACTGAAAAATTTCAAGTATCCTGGTAGGATTCGAACCCACGACTCTTCCGTTATGTACACCTTAAGGAACACATTCGTTTTTTTTTACTGCTGAACAGGGGAAAATTCTACTTCCCCCCTTCTCGTCCGCTTGTGGTATGCGGAGAGACCGGTGTTGGAGCATTTTGAGGAGATGAATGCGACTTAGGTAAATGCGTCTTAAATACATAAATGTAATGCTTGATGTTAATGCACCCGACGGGAACACTTGTTTTCTTGTAAACAACAACCGTCAAGGAATATTTTGTAACAGAAATATTGGTTTCCTTGCTGTGAATTGATCCTTATGCATTCAAAGATCATCTGAATTTGATATATGAAACATTGAACTTATTAACTAAACCGTTGACTGTTAACTTCAGTGATTATATTATTATGTCTGTGTTGCTCTTGTGCTTTCATTGTTGTGGTTTTACTGTTGGGAAATCGTTTATTGATCTTTTGGGAGAGGTTTTAACATTTTTTACGAATGATTTTCATCAGAAACTGAAACTCCTATTTTGGATTCTAAGGGGCTGAGAGGTAGTTGAAAAAGAGACAGATAAAAATTCGAGTGTTTAAAACTGTTCTCTTATTCTGTTCACCGATTTTTCAGTTCATCAGAATCCAAGATAGACTTCTGAAATCCAAGATTCAATTTGGTTGGGGGAGACTTGCCAAACTTCCGTGACCATTTTAATTGCATTGCTGTTCTATAATTACTAGTAATAATGTATATATCCGTCCAAAAACGCAAATGGTTTGCATTTCATCAAATTTCCACACTTTCACTTTTGTACACAATCATCGGTTTTCATCTTCATCTTACAATTCTATATTTCTGTATGAAAAACTTCGACATTTGAATTGTTACACGGAGATTCTTATGAATGAAACGCTGATGCGGGTTTGATAAAGGTTTTTATGAATTTTTTACATTGAATTAATCGTTTTATTTTCATCACTATACGATTCCGCCATCATTTGAATTCGACAACAGGATTTTAATGGATATACGACATGATGATATACGATAAAATGAACTTTTACCAACGGAAGTCATCTACCGATGACTCAATTTTCGATCAGTGAACACAAGAAAAAAAAATTAATTTTCAAAAAACCTTTCTGAACAGAAAAAAAGGCAAAATCAAGAATAATGGTAAGAAAGTTCCTACTCATGAAACATCACCTTTACTACCTGGCCCAGGAAGACGACGATGCTTGGAAGTGTAGTCAGATTAGTGCTTTGATGTGGCATACTCGAGCCTGGTGGTTTGAGTTTGTGAGTGAGTGAATGAGTGAGTTAGTGAGTGGATGAGTGAGTGAGTGAGTGAGTGAGTGAGTGAGTGAGTGAGTGAGTGAGTGAGTGAGTGAGTGAGTGAGTGAGTGAGTGAGTGAGTGAGTGAGTGAGTGAGTGAGTGAGTGAGTGAGTGAGTGAGTGAGTGAGTGAGTGAGTGAGTGAGTGAGTGAGTGAGTGAGTGAGTGAGTGAGTGAGTGAGTGAGTGAGTGAGTGAGTGAGTGAGTGAGTGAGTGAGTGAGTGAGTGGTGAGTGAGTGAGTGATTGAGTGAGTGATTGAGTGATTGAGTGAGTGATTGAGTGATTGAGTGAGTGAGTGAGTGAGTGAGTGAGTGAGTGAGTGAGTGAGTGAGTGAGTGAGTGAGTGAGTGAGTGAGTGAGTGAGTGAGTGAGTGAGTGAGTGAGTGAGTGAGTGAGTGAGTGAGTGAGTGAGTGGGTGAGTGAGTGAGTAAGTGAGTGAGTGAGTGAGTGAGTGAGTAAGTGAGTGAGTGGTGAGTGAGTGAGTGATTGAGTGAGTGATTGAGTGATTGAGTGAGTGATTGAGTGATTGAGTGAGTGAGTGAGTGAGTGAGTGAGTGAGTGAGTGAGTGAGTGAGTGAGTGAGTGAGTGAGTGAGTGAGTGAGTGAGTGAGTGAGTGAGTGAGTGAGTGAGTGAGTGAGTGAGTGAGTGAGTGAGTGAGTGAGTGAGTGAGTGAGTGAGTGAGTGAGTGAGTGAGTGAGTGAGTGAGTGAGTGAGTGAGTGAGTGAGTGAGTGAGTGAAGTGAGTGAGTGAGTGAGTGAGTGAGTGAGTGAGTGAGTGAGTGAGTGAGTGAGTGAGTGAGTGAGTGAGTGAGTGAGTGAGTGAGTGAGTGAGTGAGTGAGTGAGTGAGTGAGAGCGAGTGAGTGAGTGAGTGAGTGAGTGAGTGAGTGAGTGAGTGAGTGAGTCAGTGAGTGAACAAATTCTATATTTGAAGTTTGATATTTGATAGAGAATGCTATATTGATGTTGAACGGGGGCAATCAGTTTCCATTCTGGGTTATCAGTCAATATATACATATATTCATATTTATATGTTATTATTATTATTCAGAAAGCAACGAAACATCAAACAACCCGAGAGACTTCAATAGTTATAGTTTGGTCAGGGTTTCTTGTTATCAAACATTAATTTTGCACGTATGCGATGAATTAAGCGCATATTTTTTTTATTGTTATCCGAATGTTATGCGAAAAGTATTTAGGTATTTCATTAAAAAAAATTTAAAGCGCGCCAAGAATTTGAATTCAAATCGAGCGAGAAAAAGTTTTTGGCTAACAAGAAAAGCTGGATAAGCTTTATACCGTCTTGTGTACACTTCTAGTTTTCAGATTGAGTATTTGGAATACAATATTATTTTCTAAATCACTATTTCACGTGTACATGCATACGTAGCTATATAAAGGCAAGTTCAAAGAAAAGAGGTATGAAATATAGTCGATTATTTTATTCTTGACTCCTTTTGTGCCAGAACAGGCAATTCATACCTAATGTTTCACTGTCGATACGTCGGGTTTAGTAATCAATCACGTGCGAAAAGTTTGCGGTTTATTACCTGACGATATAGAGCGAAACATACATAGGGGTAAATTGTGTGGCCTGGCACAGAATCAGTCAAGAATAAAATAAGCGACTATAAGGAGTTGAAGAAAAACAAAAAAATTATCGTATAAAAAGTATGTGGTTCAAGACAGGAACAGGTTAGAACAGACTGAACAGGAAGACAGGTTCTGTTCAAAGTGAACAGACAGAAAACAAGTGATTAAAAACCAGTGAGCGATTGTAAACACAGACTACCAGAAAGTTACAGTCGGGTGCTTTTTGCTCACGCCATTTATATTATAATGAGCTTTCTCCAAAAACATTTGAATATATATTGCCTGCCATTGTAATCTAATTTATTTAAACGGTATTAAATAAATGTAGGCTTTGGTTCGTTATTCAAATGCTAATATTGCCGCCGGGTTATATACAGAGAAGTAAGCGTTTATTCGGGAATTACATTTATAAGTTTTCCATGATCATACCCTCTTCTCTCTCTAATGCAATTTTGAAATCAGTAAATATGACTTGATTTTATGAGTTCTAACTGTTAGAAGCAAAGTGCGTTAGGCGCGAATTAAGTTTATAAATTATGTATGTTATTTTATTTTATGTTCATATTTTACATTTTGTATTATATTATGTGTGTTATACAATGTTTGTGTCGGAAGAGATGCATATTCTACGTTGCATCTGTAATAATTCGTTGCTTCAAAGAAGCACACCGCATTTCAGTTGGCTGTAGAAGTGCGCTTGGTTTTTAATCGGTTCCATTCACCAGCGGACGAGAAGGGATGGGAATAGTGGAATTCCCCCTCTTTGGCGTTTTCAAAAAGATTGATCTGTTCCCTAAGGTGAAGGCGAAAAGGCTTGAAACTGTCGATTCCCCTCTCATAATATTTTATATTTTGAAAGCACCTGCTGCTGAAATGCCCTTATGCTTTCTATTTTTCTACAACTATTATAAAATAATAATATATTATCTTTGCCGAGGTTTTTTTCAGATTTCTAGATAAAGGATGTATGCATGTGATACAAATGTTTCGATAAATTTTTTGCTTCACTCATCCAACCGGCAAATACGGGTATGCAATTTTTGTGGAAAATATCGAAATTTCAGATTGAAAAATAGAAATGAAGCTTTAATTATTGGTGTGAAATTCACTGCTTCAAATCATAGTTCTTCTTATCGAGAGCTCTACTTATCTGGCGAACGACTAATCATCATGAACCACCTTTACGTGGTTGGTCGAACTCAACTGAAAGCTTGAACTATTCATTTCTTCCGAATGAATAGTTTTTTATTTGATTTCGTAAATATTTTTTTTGAAAAAAACTTTGTATTTTTGTTTAAAATGATTGCAGATTGAAAAAGACAGATCATATTGAATTTTTGAACTTTCAAATATTTAATATGATCTTACTCACTCAATCACTAATCTAAATGTATAATTTTAGGTTGTGTTGGTATCCGTATGTATAGTCGATGTCGGAATCAGTCACACGTTGGAACAAAAAATCAATGCCAGATATGTGGCTAATTGTACCGATGTCAATAAACTTGTTGGTTATTAGTCAGTCAGTCAGTCAGTGTCAGTCAGTCATTCAGTCAGACAATTCGTAAGTTAAACAGTCAGTCAGTCAGTCAGTCAGTCAGTCAGTCAGTCAGTCAGCCAGTCAGTCAGTCAGTCAGTTAGTCAGTCAGTCAGTCAGTCAGTCAGTCAGTCAGTCAGTCAGTCAGTCAGTCAGTCAGTCAGTCAGTCAGTCAGTCAGTCAGTCAGTCAGTCAGTCAGTCAGTCAGTCAGTCAGTCAGTCAGTCAGTCAGTCAGTCAGTCAGTCAGTCACAAAACTCTAGGTGTCCGACTGGCTCGCCGAATATGAAGTGAACGACACGAGTTTATTGAACAAAGACACAACTGCTCAGTGGAATTATGCAACCAACTTGACAGATTACAACCAAAACGTTAATTTTATATTTCTGACTGACTGACTGACTGACTGACTGACTGACTGACTGACTGACTGACTGACTGACTGACTGACTGACTGACTGACTGACTGACTGACTGACTGACTGACTGAGTGACTGACCAACTGACTCACTGACTGACTGACTGACTGACTCACTGACTGACTTACTGACTGACTCTCTCACTGACTCACTCACTCATGACTCACTCACCCATTCACTCACTCACGCAGATTTCAACCGAAGCCGACGCACAGTTGTCCGACTTCGATAAGTCCGCCGCAGCAGGTGCCGCCAAATTCAACGTCAATCAGATCACAAACGACTACAACAAACGAAGTATCATTAAAATCAGGTCGCTACACTCGAAGTTAAACCATGTGGACAATGTGAATCTGTCAACCACTATTTCGGAAATGGAAGTCAGTCACTCATGCACTCACTCACTCACTCACTCACTCACTCACTCACTCACTCACTCACTCACTCACTCACTCACTCACTCACTCACTCACTCACTCACTCACTCACTCACTCACTCACTCACTCACTCACTCACTCACTCACTCACTCACTCACTCCCTCACTCACTCACTCACTCACTCACTCACTCACTCACTCACTCACTCACTCACTCACTCACTCACTCACTCACTCACTCACTCATTCACTTACTCACT
>OZ038447.1:2162910-2207910 GCA_964036265.1 Daptonema setosum | reverse complement strand
TCAGACGGTTTATTGTGTACGTTCAGCAGTACAGTAGATTTCCTGAAGTAGCACAAAGTACATTCAGTATAATTAGTTTATTTGAACACCTTACTAAAAAACCCTAATAAAAATTCAATCATCTCGTTTAATTAATTACTGTTTTGAAAAAAAAAAACTACCCACCCGACGGATGAGCTAAACCTCCAAAGGTAGGGGAATTTTAACAAAGAGGGGGAATTGGCAGTTTTCAGGTCATTTTACCTACATACACCTTATCAACAGCAGGAACAAATTCTGCTTCTTGAAAACGTCAAAGAGGGGGAATTCCACTTTTTCCACCCCTTCTCGTCCGCTACTGATAAAGATCAATTGAACCAACCCAACGTGATCCGAAGATAATTCTCTCTGATACTGCTACCGAGAAGAATGTCCCTTTATTGCAAAGAAAACAAACGTCATCCATTGAGTTGTTAATTTAATTAATCGAAAATGAAACGTTTTGTATACCCGTTGCCGGCAACTGTGAATCAAGTTCTACAGACAACCATGTACTTCAGTTAAACAGTAAGATAATTTCTCCTTACAGCCACACAACCAGTTGTTTGAGTAAATACAGTAGGTACATACATACGTACGTACATATGTAGATACATGTCAGTTATGAAGTTGAGTAGAATATGCAAAGTATAAAACGGTTCATTCAAAAACTTACCATAGCTGAATATTTTTAATTTCTCACTGATCTTGTTAAACGTCTCACTTAGCACACCAGACAGAAAAATATCAAAAAAACTTACCATTAGGGATTCAACGTCACCTTAGGAACACCTCATTAACAGGAAATCATTATTTATCATGGTTTCCCAATTTTAGACAAAAATTGCATTCTGTTGGATTTACCCGACCCGTTGAAATTATGTTTATCATTAAATATTTGAACCTACTTCATTTGGACAGTGAGGTAGATTATCCTTTTCTATTCAACAGAACCCGTTGTTTGAGTATACAGGGTGGGGCAAAAGTAACTATACACTTGTTGGAGGCCAATTTCTCAAAAAAAAATTATTGAGTGTATATGATGTTATTAGCAATATACACGTTATAATACCTGAAAAACCCGATTCGGATGTCTATTTGACCGTATCTTGAGTTATTTTCAATTTAAAACAGGATTTCAGTCTTTTCATGGTTTTTCCTCTTTTTAACGTCTTTAATTGACCTCATGGTCTAATCAAAATTCTCAATAAAGGATAAGAAGTGTGTAACAATCCAGAATCCGATCCGGGTAATGCAGTTCCCGACTCCGCGAATATTTACGGCACCTCAATTTAGTCAGTCAGTCAAACTAAAAAAATATTACGACTGTCTGGCGATTATGTCAAACTATAGTCGGTCAGCCGCTATGTTAGGTATCAAGCTATAGGCTAGCGTAGTGAGTGATGCCATCCGGGTAAGCCAGTTCCCTACTCCGCAAATGTTTACGGGATCGTAATTTAGTCAGTCAGTCAATCTGAAAATATTAAACGACAACCATCAAAATGAAGAAAATTCTCTCTGATACTGCTACCGAGAAGAATGTCCCTTTATTGCGAAGAAAACAAACGTCATCCATTGGATTGTTAATGTAATTAATCGAACATGAAACGTTCTGTATAGCCGTTACCGGCAACTGTGAAACAAGTTCTACAGAAACCACCCAGTTAAAGGAAATCAAGGGATAAAAATCTTAAACGTTGGTTATATCTTAGACCGACCCGACCCGTATAATATAAGTTATTTCATCAAATACTTGAAATTACAGTACTTCAGTTGAACAGTAAGGGAATTTTTCCTTCCATGCACAGCCACACAAACGTCTCAATTGAAACAAATGGAAGATAAATATTCGAACAAACTTTAGATTGAATGATTCAATCATCAAAAATTATAGCAGCATCGTTATCCATCAAAATGTGTGAAAAAAATATGTAAAATATATCCAAATTTCTCGCATAAGAAAACTTTAAACGACAACCATAAAAATGAAGAGAATAAAGAATCGAACTTTTCAACTAACTCGGCGCGTTGAACGACTACGCTACTTAACCGTTGCTAAAAAGAGGAATTTCTTACCTTATAAAGCTCATACCGCTGCTGTTAAAATCAGTTCCACAGTTGACAGTAGTGATAGGGCGCGTTCAGAGCCGTCTTGTGAGTTTCTCAAGAAATTTTTGGTTGCAGATGACCATTGGGAAACTTCCAAAATTAAATAATTCAGCCGTTCTATAAACTTTCCAAAAAATTCAAGGTAAATAATCGTATTTAGGGAACAACTTTCATGCTGGATGGAACTTCAATTATGAGTTTTCCGGTTGATCATCCGCGACTCAAATTGTACCAAGCATTTTGCCTGTTCATGCAGAACTGAAACCTTTGGACAAGCATACATACACGACCCAAAAATTTTCGTTGTCAAATTTATATATAGATAATCAATTACGGAGGTTTGTAACGTTGGTAAATTTATTCTGCCAATTTTGTAAATACTTTTTGCGTGGGTAACAGACAAGGACAAACGTTGGTGATTTGTCACAAAATTATTAAATCTAACGTTTTTCTCAAAGAAGTCAGTCAGTGCTTGAATTAGCAAAAAATTTCTTAAGAAAAAGAACATAATGTTTGTTTCAACAAGTGTAATACAGGAGTGTATGTATGAAAATGTGTGAGAGAACTTTTTCCTGGAATTCACGTCGTTGCCTCACTGATTTCAAGCAGAGTAACAGGTTTTTGGCCATAGTTTATTCGTCTCTCTGTGCGTAACAAGATTACATATAAAACATGTTATTATGCAATTGGATTATATTGTACAAGCAACTAAAAATGCCCTGAAGGCATGGGGAGTAACGAATATGGTTCGATCCTGGCTAGTCCAATCGTGAAAAAGTATGAGACAAGAAATTTTATTCTCATATTTTAAATAGTCTGATCGTGAAAAAGCAGGAAACAAGATTTGCGATGAATCACGAAAAAAGTTTGTACTTCATTAAGTCAAGAATCAAACCAAATTACACGAAACATATTTGGGACTTTTCACGATTGTTGTGGAAACATTTGTTCTTGTTCAAATTGCTGGTATTCAATTTTAAACCATAAATATCTTTTAAAAAATCATTATCATAAATTGATCATATTATCAAAAACCATCATTATTGAATGAAAATCAAATAAAAAAAGTTTCGTGACAGCCTTGTCACACAAACCGAAGTAAAATGACTCATTCTCACAACGAGCTAGACGAAATAAAGGATTTGGGTTTCACCGAAAAGTCCCAAATATGTTTCGTGTAATTTGGTTTGATTCTTGACTTAATGAAGTACAAACTTTTTTCGTGATTCATCGCAAATCTTGTTTCCTGCTTTTTCACGATCAGACTATTTAAAATATGAGAATAAAATTTCTTGTCTCATACTTTTTCACGATTGGACTAGCCAGGATCGAACCATATTCGTTACTCCCCATGCCTTCAGGGCATTTTTAGTTGCTTGTCTATAACTTTTTTATGTGTGAACAAATCACATGTATGTACAGTATGTAGACTAAATACATGTGCTAATGTAACAAAAATGCTCTATGAGTTGAAAATTTTTCATAAGATTCATCTACTTCAGCCCTATTATAACTTTAGATTTTCGAATATGGAATTACAATAATATTTGGGAACAGTGATCGTTTGCGAGCCCCCTTCAATTTTTTGCTTTTAAAAGGAGACATTAAATAATTGACATAATGATGAAAAAATCCCTGGGTTAGTAATATAGAGAGTTAAAAGCTGCCTTATTATATCTAATATATACATTTAAAGTTCGGGAGAAGTATATAATATCAAAATTAAAACAAATTAACATGTGTTTTAGATTTTCAGGGGTTTTGAACCCAGCACCACTCGTTTAACTTGCAAACCCACTATCCACTTGACTACCTTGACAAAAAATTTTTAAAGTTGATTTGCTACATCAAACCTAGTTTCAAATCATAAATTTATCATTTTATCTAGTGTGAAAATAGCTTCAAAACTTGACTATTATTAGGTAAGCGCCGAGCTGTACTTGAAAAATGTTTTAAGTGACTCTTAAAAATTTTTTCCTTACTTCCAGAACCTTTATAATAAAGTTTTGAGGTGTTTCATTGATGTTGGTACAGGTCTAGAAACGAAGAAAAAAAATTACTTAGAAAAAATTTTTTGACCCATTTTTCTTTATTTCTGTACATTTTGACGGATCATAAAAAAATTATTTGAAGGGACTGATCAGGTTCTAAAAATATAGTCCATTAGAAATGTACTCTCTCTATACCTCCTGTAAAAATGAAGTTTTTCCGGTTTCTGTACAAATGAAAATTTTGAAATCCAATGTGGCTGAAACAGCGTGAATAACTGACCTTGAATTTTCACCGGTTTTTGGCGGCTCATAAATATTTTTTGAAAATGCGCAGAGAATCATCTTTTCTGTATTCGATACAGCTTCAGTCTTTCTAGACATTCAGATAATACAATGGGTGTCAAGGCTTTTTAAATCTGGAGATAATCTGATTTTCGGAAGAGCAAAAATCGTCAAAAACGTTGAAATTTTCTACATCAGTTTTTTCAAGTTTTTGTCAACTACGATTATTTTTTCGGAAAATGTGACAGAGAGAGGTCATATTGAAATTTGATTCCGCATATGATAGGCAGTTTTTCATAACGATTCAATCATCTCAACACAATTAATTGAGCATTTGTGAAAAATTTCGTAAATTTTTTTACTCACATGACCCTATGCGCTTTTTGTGTTTTCGAGTAGAATGATAAATTGATTAGCGGAACAGACTTCTACATATGTAATACACGTCCGGTTGAAATTTTAGTTTGATCGGACCACCCTATCGCTAATACAACTATTCTTTCACCATTTTGCCTGCGATTTTTGACATTTTTTTCATAAAATCCCCTAAAAATGGTGGAAAGCTTCATCCGATCTCCGGGACAGTTTAATAATCGTTTTCTACGCTGAAAGTTGACCTGTGTACCAATTTTCAGCCCTACAGGTCTTACCCAGTTTCCATACAGCGTTTTGGGTGGAGAAAAAAAAACGGAAAATCGCATTTTCATCGTTTTCGGACCTGAAAAATGAAAACTTTTCCCTACTGGGTTAAAAATAGCCAAAAAGATGTAGAATCGCACGAGAAAACCGATGAAACAGACTAGAAGTTGATACGATGAGGCTAGATCGAGATACCGGCAAAAAAGCTTATCTTAATCGAACCATATTAAGGGAACGGCCTAGCGGCCGTCCCTTGATTATACAGTCGGTGCAATTTCAAGGATGCGCTGCTGGCTGTTCGCCAAATCTTAAGATGAACTCTCAATTATTATTTTATCTGTTTCAGAAAACAGATAACACATTTTTGCTGGATTAAGTGTAAAAACTTTAAGTTTATCTCAAATTTTTTTCATTTTCCGAAAATTTTAGCCGTAAAAGAAGTTTCTCTCTGGGGACAACTTTCTCAGGAAAGGTAAAGGTTAACAATTTTACATTATGCAATTGGATTATATTGTATTATACAGTCGGTGCAATTTCAAGGATGCGCTGCTGGCTGTTCGCCAAATCTTAAGATGAACTCTCAATTATTATTTTATCTGTTTCAGAAAACAGATAACACATTTTTGCTGGATTAAGTGTAAAAACTTTAAGTTTATCTCAAATTTTTTTCATTTTCCGAAAATTTTAGCCGTAAAAGAAGTTTCTCTCTGGGGACAACTTTCTCAGGAAAGGTAAAGGTTAACAATTTTACACGGTTTACTAGAACAGTCATGTTGATTGCCATATAACAACTTTTTTCAGGCACAATCCAGAAAATTTCCAGGTAAAATTATAAATGCAACCGTTGCGGATACAACACACGTGATTTAATCAAAATCGTTATCTTACTCACTGGCGGACGAGCCAATCTATCAAAGGAGTTGAAATTAGTCCCAAGAGGGAAACTGGCAGTTTTTAGGTTGTTTTACCTCGACCTCAGGGACGAATTATACTTTTTGAAAACGCCAAACAGGGGGGAATTTCATTTTTCCCACCCTTTCTCGTCCGCTTGTGATCTGACTGCGTGCATCGGTTTAACACGTTTGTATTAACCCTGGTAACCGAATATGTATATTATATGTAGCAAATACTGTACAGGGGTTCTTATTAGTCAGCGTTTTGGTGCGCTGTTTAAATTCAAATATATTTTTGGCGCGTGTGTTCAGTTTTTGAAAGAAAAAAAATCCTCACATGCCAGTGTGAAAACTTTCGAACGTAGCACCTGACTCATTGTTCATGTGCTGACGGATACATGAAAATAAAAATTCTGATAACAAAAACCCTGTCAAACGAATAGTTTTAACAAATTTATAATTTGTGTGCATGTGTATTTTTACATGATTGCCATGTAACTGAGAATAAATTGATTTTTACATTTTTACATTTTTGATTTTTACAATAGCGAAAATGTTCAAATTTCAAAACGTTATACAACTGATACTTACATAAATACGTGTATGGTTTCTAAATAGTTAAGCGCAATTATACAACTCTTATTTTTGCCACCAACTGCGTATGTTTATAATAAATAACGAATAAAATACTCGGATGGAAATCGTTTTAGGGATTGTTTATAGTTTTTTTAGTTTGGTTAACTGTAATGACAATTATAAATCTTATAAACCAGTCATTCAAGATGGGTGGTTTACTACATCACTGATATGTTTAACATTATAAATTTTATATTCACGGAAACAAATAATTACAGAGCGCTTTTTCGCAATGATGCTCGTTATTTATAAATACAGTACGTACTGTCTCTCGCATCATAATTAATCTGCAGCGTGTTCGTTTCAAGTTTACTACGTGTTTTTGGAGTAACTTTTGCAAATATTCTAGTTATAGTTTTGGTTTTCGCTGAGACACTGAAACTGTTCATAAGCAGCACGTCCGTTTCTTAACTTTCGTAATCAGTCAAATGTTTCAGGTGTTTTGTTTGTTTCTGCAATAATATCTTCAGGGGCCTAATTTTTATTTCGATGCCAAATCAGAAACTCCTTTTGAGATCAGTCTTCTAAATATTGAGTAAGTCTCTACTACAGAACTGCCTTTTCACTTATTTTTTAGAGAATAACTTATCCTTTTCTCATATAGCGAAAAAGGGTAAATTTCACTCCAAATTCCAGTGTAAACACAGTCGAAAAAAAAACTAAAATTTTCTTCATTGCAATCCAGAACAGAAGCCCATGAACACAAGTATATAAACATTGCCATAAATGTTTTAAAAGGATTTTAGATTTTACATGAGATTCGGTGAACGATAAAGCTCCTCAATGTTAACAATTTATCTTAAGTAAACCAAGGAAGCCTAAGCCTTTTAAACACGAACTATGTAACTGATTTTTGTTCCTAAATCATGAGAAGCTCTCAAGTTACACCCAAAGTCATATGCATATCAACTCTGACAACAACAACAACGAAGACTTTTCGCAAGATATTCAAAAATCGAACATTCAAACATTCAAAAGTCGAATATTCAAAAGTCTAACATTCAGACACAATATTTTTGATGGTTTCGATCAGTCAGCAGTTTGGTGGGAGGAAAAAATATTATGAAACTAGAAAAATATCAAAATAATACTGGGGTTTGTAAAATTGACGCGCAATCACAGAGCAGAACACAGACTCACTTGTTATGAAACATCATTATGTCATCGATAAAAATAAAAATTGTATTAAGTGATTAACAAATATGCACATGAAAATAACTGGAACATGAATTGCAATCCAAGAACAGAACACATAATCATATGTTTGACACCCCATTCATCCATCAAAGCTGACATGATCTCGAGTATGCTTTTAACAAAAGCTCACTATTTCACTTTTCTGTAGATTTTATAAAGTGAATCCTTTGTTGACAAACGTTTGATTTATTTAACTAGGCCATACCACAACTGATATTAATTGTCCTCAGGTAGAAGTGAACTGTTCACTCACTCTTATATACTTACATATTACTACGTCTACTCGATTTGTCGTTACTCAATCATAAATGCTGTTCAAATCACCACCAGTTACCTCCTAACCGTATGTTTTTATACAGCTCCATAATCTCTGATCAATCTCCCATCAAAACATTACTGAATTTGAAACTACTGGTATCCTTCCAGTAATTACTAATTGTTGAGTACTGTAGAAAATCAGATTACTGATTAATGATTACTCTAAATAAAACAATAACTGATTAATGTATCTCCTCAATCAGTTATCGATTACTGTATCTTATTCAGTTACTGATTACTGTATCTCATTCAGTTACTGATTACTGTATCTCAATCAGTTATCGATTACTGTAAAAAGCTGTTACTGGTAAAGAATTTATCCGAATCGTACGAGATGCGAGTCGTCACCTTTGGACTTGGCAGGTCCACCCTGCATGTTCTTGATCAGGTCCTTCAAACGATCGTGGATGGAAATCTTGGGGAGTGGTGCGTCATCATCCTTGACCTCGGCGTCATCCGTTGAGTTGGACGCTGAAAATTGACTGACTGACTGAAATTATAGCTGAAGCTGACTGACTGACTGACTGGCTTCGAAGAAACTTTCAAACGGCTCATCAGTTGTGGGAGTGACTGAGGGTGATCACGTAGGACAAAGAATTTACATAGTCAAAGATACAGTAATCATGTTCACATCTTCATATTCAGATTTCAAAATTGTGAAATGCGTTTCTAGACGCACAATAGTTTTTGTAAATAGTTTTTGTAAACCTTCTCCCTTCACCATTACTGTAACTTTACCAATAACCGGTAGTATTCATTATTTGCCAACCGTCGTCATCATCGGCTGCGTGCGTCTCTGCAATGAGTGGGTGAGTAAGTGAGTGAGTGAGTGAGTAAGTGAGTGAGTGAGTGAGTAAGTGAGTGAGTGAGTGAGTGAGTGAGTGAGTGAGTGAGTGAGTGAGTGAGTGAGTGAGTGAGTGAGTGAGTGAGTGAGCCAACCAGCAACTAGCAGAGCGAGTGCACAAGCCACGACTAGGCCCGTCCACCACCATCGGCAGCGGGTCGCCGAAATAATTCTCATCTGAATGCGATTGTCAGTTTTGACGAAATATTGTAGCTGTAAATCCTAACACGGAAGCGCGATTTGTCATGGGTTGTTCGTCGAGCACTGTACATGCTCGGCGTGATATGAAAGCCGAATAGACGGTTTGCGGGGGCTTTATATAATAAACACGCCGAAACGAATTGGGGCTTTAATATAGGAGCGGTGTGGGGCTTTATTATAGACTATAGAAATCCCAACTGGGGATTTGCACCATCCATTCTATTTTAATAGGAATTTATGATGGCTGGTACACACAGTATGTACCATGGTATTAAAACGTGATACGGTATGTTAGATACATTCATATGTATGGTATATCATAGCACTAGCGGACGAGAAGGGGAAGGGAAAGTGGATTTCCCCCTTCTCTGGCTAATTCCAAAAAGTACAGTTTATTCCGTAGAGTTTACGTAAAATGACTGGAAAATTGCTGATTCCCCCGTCCTTGACAAAATTCCCCTCCCTTCGGGTGGATAGCTTGTTCGCCAGTGTGTCATAGCGAGCGATGCCATTTGGTTCTGGTTACGAACTGATCAGGTCCATATAATATAGTTTCGTATTTCGTGGAAAATGGAGATTCCACGTTTTTGAGATCTTCTCACCTGTACCAGGATTCATGACTGAACAAAATGTACATTAACGGTGGGGACTTACCCAGCCACCCTCTCTCGTCCGCTATAATGCTTCTGGTATGGTCGGGCGAGCCCATGCGATAGCAGATTTGCTTATATCCCTTAATCAGTAGCTTTCGAAACAGAATAGTGACCCTTTGTGAAAATGTGAACATTTGTTTTTTGAAATGAGACTAGCTAATGTGAGAACAGTAGGTCCGAAAACAAGCGATCACAGCGGTTGGCCTGAAGGATATACACCCTTCGACCTGGGTTTCGAGCGGTTCCCAAAGCCCTCACTAGCGGATGAGGGAAGAACGGAAAAGTGGAATTCCCCCCTCTTTGGCAATTCCAAAAAGTAGAATTTGTTCCCTAAGGTGTAGGTAAATTTACCTATTTTCTGCCGATTCCCCCTCTTTGGAGAAATTCCCCTCCCTTTGGAGGTTTGGCTCGTCCGCCAGTGAAAGCCCTCCAGGTTTTCTTCAAAGACGGGCACTTGACAATTTTAGGGACCTTTTCACTAACACCTTAGAACTCTAGTGTCTGAAACTGCCAAAGAATAGGAGGGGTTTTCAATTTTCACTCCACTTCTCATCCGCTATTTATATAAATAATGCTGTATATTGGGAATATTGGAATTGAATCTATGATTTGGAGCCGTAAAGGGTGATAGAAGGATGCCAGGCTTCATATCCAATGTCTGGTCATGGTATCCACTGGCGGACGAGGAGGGGTGGGAAAAATGCTATCTCCTCTCTTTGGCATTTTCTTCAAAATAGAATTTGCTCCCTCAGGGGGACTTTACTATTGTCTTCAATGGCAACTATTGTATGGCATAATGCTATTGTATAGCAACTGAAAGATAGGTCGTTTTTTGTTACTTTTAAGAGAAAATAATGAAATGTCTTGAATTAGATAGACGAAAGTGAAAAACTATTAATCTCATATGTGGGTAAAACTGTATATTTTCTCTCTTAATGTATGAAATTCGCATGTCTATGGATGATTTGCCGGTCCGACTGGACTAAATCACTACTTATGTAGGTACCGTCACGGTGTATTGCATGAAGGGAAAACATTCAATAACGTCCGTGTTATGATACCACATGCTGAGATAACGTCCGATGCGATTGGTCCGCTGTCTAGTCGAGTGCGTAGGCGCCAGCCTCGGAAACTGGTGGTCCTAGGTTCGAAACCTGACTTGAAATACAAAAGCGGGCGCGTTGCACTGTGGTTTCTGCCAATGCCCGTTAGTTTATTCAACCTTTTCGACCGCTAAAAACACCATTCTGATATGATGATAATGGGCTTCGATGGCTTCAGTAAACAAAGGAACCGCTGTAAAATATATGTATTATAAATATATTGTAAATTGTACCTTTATAACCGGAACATAAGCGTGAGTCGCGCAAATTTCTTTTTGTAAAAGCTGGAAAAGCTGGAAAAGCTGGAAAAGCGGGAAATTGGGAAATTGGGGAAAGCTGATAGGAAATATAAC
Organism: Daptonema setosum; assembly: GCA_964036265.1. NCBI lineage: Eukaryota > Metazoa > Nematoda > Chromadorea > Monhysterida > Xyalidae > Daptonema > Daptonema setosum. Next base: position 2,196,673 of record OZ038447.1, on the reverse strand, counting down.
CCAGTTCATTTATACTTGATATGTCGCAGAAAAAATTAATTCAATCTTCAAACTTTGTGGTATGGATTTTTTGGACCACTGACTGACTCGTAGCCCGACAACAGCCTAACGGGCTTGATTCAAGCAAGCAGAATAAAAAGACACCCCGATTTGATTGGTTATAGTAAGTCTGAATAGTGGTTAATTATGTTCCTTCAAATGACAATTCAAATGGGAAGGGAAAAGATAAAGAATTTTTGAGTGAGTGAGTAAGTGAGTGAGTGAGTGAGTAAATGAGTGAGTGAGTGAGTGAGTGAGTGAGTGAGTGAGTGAGTGAGTGAGTGAGTGAGTGAGTGAGTGAGTGAGTGAGTGAGTGAGTGAGTGAGTGTGAGGGAGTGAGTGAGTGAGTGAGTGAGTGAGTGAGTGAGTGAGTGAGTGAGTGAGTGAGTGAGTGAGTGAGTGTGAGGGAGTGAGTGAGTGAGTGAGTGAGTGAGTGAGTGAGTGAGTGAGTGAGTGAGTGAGTGAGTGAATGAGTGAGTGAGTGAGTGAGTGAGTGAGTGAGTGAGTGAGTGAGTGAGTGAGTGAGTGAGTGAGTGAGTGAGTGAGTGAGTGAGTGAGTGAGTGAGTGAGTGAGTGAGTGAGTGAGTGAGTGAGTGAGTGAGTGAGTGAGTGAGTGAGTGAGTGAGTGAGTGAGTGAGTGAGTGAGTGAGTGAGTGAGTGAGTGAGTGAGTGAGTGAGTGAGTGAGTGAGTGAGTGAGTGAGTGAGTGAGTGAGTGAGTGAGTGAGTGAGTGAGTGAGTGAGTGAGTGAGTGAGTGAGTGAGTGAGTGAGTGAGTGAGTGAGTGAGTGAGTGAGTGAGTGAGTGAGTGAGTGAGTGAGTGAGTGAGTGAGTGAGTGAGTGAGTGAGTGAGTGAGTGAGTGAGTGAGTGAGTGAGTGAGTGAGTGAGTGAGTGAGTGAGTGAGTGAGTGAGTGAGTGAGTGAGTGAGTGAGTGAGTGAGTGAGTGAGTGAATCGTCACATTTCAGTATTCTAAATTTTTTTGTTTAGTTGCAAACATTTGCAAACATTAACTTTTCAAAACATGAAATTGTATAATGAAATTGAGCATTTGTGTTTATTCCATTCCGTTTATCCCACATCTGACTGAATGGCTAGCTAAATTACATACATACATCAGCGTCAGATCTGAAATGTTCATATCAAAGAATTCTCGTACATTATAGTTGGATCATGTTTTCTTGTTATTCAAATTCGTTTCTGAGAAGCTTTTGCCATAAATTTGCTCTCTTAACCAAATAAGGATACGACCATTACATACATACGACCATACATGGACAAAATGCTGAAATAAATATTATAAATTGCTACATACTTGAGATGGCCACTAGAAATAACTAGCAGATTTGTATACATACATAACTACATACTACAAGAGGTACCCTACATACATATGTGTAACTAAATACATACTATATGGAAGCCATTACATTCTAGTAACAATCATCAGAAACAGCTATATCAAAAATATATATCAACAATAGCTGCTAGAAATAGAATGTTGGTACCAGAAATAGCTTCTGGTCAAGTTTCAAGTAGTTTTTTGGCTGAATTCCGTGAACAATGTGTGTCCGAATACAATGGATGTTCCGATCGACGAGACACACTTGGAATCGGAAACATTCACACAGTTTGGGTCCAGAAGAATTCATTGACATTCACGTTTGGCATTTTTTACTGAAACTTTATTAGTAGCTACATCCTTAGGACATGTTAGTACTATTCTTAATACTGCTACTATTAATACTAGACATAATATAATATTATTAATACTATTAATTTACTATTAATACTTTTGATAGTTTCAGAATTGTTTGTTCATAGTGGTCATTGACGGGCAATGGCACGTTTTGCAGAGCACTGCGCCATGTCTGTGTTTCCGCCGAATTTTCGAACCGTTGACCATCATATTGTGAGACTGACCTCTTGACCACTAGACTATGCATGTAGTCAACCAGAACCAACACAACAAAACGTGTTGGACCAGCTGTTTTTTCATACATTGTCCTGTTTGCAGAATTATCAGAGGTTGTGTTTAGAAGATTTCGTCATTCCTAGACCTTTTTCATATTCTCACCACTTGAATCTTGATCTAAAAGACTGTCGTTTTATGCTCATGCACATGTAAGTCTTAAAAATCGAATCTCGAAATTCGGTCATGAAACCTGAGTTGCTATGGATCTTTTCTTGATTCACCACTCACCACAACTGGATAATCAAAAGCGTTCTCAATACCGGAAACCGTGAGCACTGGCGGACGAGCTATCCGTCCAAAGGAATTGAAATTACGTCAAAGAAGGGGGAATTGGCAGTTTTATGTCATTTTACCTACACATTAAGGTATAAATGCCTCTATTTGAAAACGGTGAAAAGGGTGAAATTTCTCTTTCCCCAGTCGTTCTCGTCCGCTCGTGACCGTGATTGACATAGAGGAACGTGAACTTATCATATTGTTTCCGAACGTTTCCTGATTAGTCATGATTGAACCTATGATATCTGGAAACGTTATATCCTATTTATTCCCGGGAAATTCCGTTGAACTTGTCACTTCATTGTAGTTGTCATGCTTGTCAAGTTTACAGTAGCTTTATGACTTCGAATCTCAACAAGAAGATTTTTAACCGTTTCATGTCTAATATCACTAGCCGACGAGAAGGAGTGGGAAAAGTGGAATTTCCCCTTTTTTGGCGTTTTAAAAAAAGTAGAGTTTGTTCTCTAAGGTGTAGGTAAAATGGCCAGAAAACTGTCATGTCAATCCCTCTCCTGTTGACGGAATTCTCCTCCCTTGCCTATCGCCTACTATAGCATTTTTCATGATTACACATGTATCTGTGACAGTGTATGAATATGAAACGTAACTTTCCTAGAAAAAGCTTCCTTTTCCAATTCAGATTTCCACCACACACAAAGTGAGTGTCTTTATTATGATCCGAATGTGTCACTTTCAGCGGTGTTCTAGTCCAAACAAAGAATGTACTGACGCACAATATGACGCTTCCAATTGACTGACTGAATAAATGTGAATTTTCCGTTTTTTTTTTGTCTCTGTAGGTAAGACTTTATTTATTTTTGAAGAAATACATGTGTAGTGAGTGAGTGAGTGAGTGAGTGAGTGAGTGAGTGAGTGAGTGAGTGAGTGAGTGAGTGAGTGAGTGAGTGAGTGAGTGAGTGAGTGAGTGAGTGAGTGAGTGAGTGAGTGCAAATACAGTGAATACAAATCATTTCATTAGAGAATAGAGCCTGTGTATTGTTTTATAGACATCTATAGAATTTTCATTGTTGTTGTTGGTGTAGTTGTTGTTGTTGTTTTTGTTGTTTTGTTGTTGTTGTTGTTTTTGTTGTTGTTGTTGTTGTTGTTGTTGTTGTTGTTGTTGTTGTTGTTGTTGTTGTTGTTGTTGTTGTTGTTGTTGTTGTTGTTGTTGTTGTTGTTGTTGTTGTTGTTGTTGTTGTTGTTGTTGTTGTTGTTGTTGTTGTTGTTGTTGTTGTTGTTGAATTATTTTATGTCTTCCGGACACTGGTTCACTTATTTCTCACGCTCACGTGTGTCGGAACCTAAAAAGTACAAAACAGGCATGTCTATAATTGGTCAAAACCCTAATGTCCCTCAATTCATCAAGGTTCCCTTTTTTCGTTTTCGTTCTGTGTTTCCCTAATTTTTCATTCATGTTTCCGGATGTTTTTCTCGTTTTCTTTTGCGGTTTCTCAAAGTTTCCGCAAGTTTTTCATACCGTATTTTTAGTTTCATTTTTGTTTCGATTTCGTTCGACAAAAATTTATCGTTTCCTGATTCTGATTGTCGGTACTTTTGAAATACCAAGTTCGAGGGTCAGAGCAGTAGATAGGGAAACAAGGAGATTTATTGGGTTGGTTTATTGTTGAAAAGTGACATTGCCAACTTTGGCACGGTTCGGTAGACTTTTGGAAGTTCCCGAACCATCTGCCATCAAGGAAGGAATTGAAAAAATCGGTGGCTCAGTTTGAGCAGAGCAGGGTTTCCATCGAGTTACAAACAAGAACATTGCCCAAATTAAAAAGGGTCTTGCTAATATTATTAGATTACTGTTATCACGGCGTAGATCAATAAACAAAATTGCTGTAAATACTGGCGATTGCATATCTCCATGTTGTTAATATAAGAAAATTTATATACTCAAGATAAATCACAACAAAATTAAACTTTTTATGTGCTACGAAATTTATAAAAAAATTATGTTTTTTCAGGTCGACTCTTTCCGTGATCTATGTATGTAGGTAGATAGGTTAAATTGCTGAATGCATACTTACAGATGTAACTACCACTATAAATAGTGGAATTGTATCAGCTACATATCACCACGCACATTGTCATTCAATATCTTTACTTCAATAATGTATTATTAGTAGTAAGAGCTGCTGCTAAGTACAGACTTCAGAAACCGTCCATTTATCCGTTCTAACATTAGCTCTTTTGTTCTGAAGTTTGTACCAACTAACACATCTCTGGGATTTCTCAATCAAAGCTTGCAATAATAATAGCATCATTTGTTAGTAACACATGAAACGAAGCACGCAAGTCTGGATTACAAGCATTGGGTGTTATGTTTCCTAAAATTAACTCAGCAACTGTTGGTTTTACTTGTGTGTGTTAGTGCGTGCAATAAACTGTTTCAACTTTGAAGAATTTCATCTACAAACGGTAAATTTTGGTTTCACATTTCCCCATTTTTTGGTTCGCAGTTAATCTGGTTTGAATCAATTCGCATTTCGGTCCCAATCTCTGTCGTGATTCGTTTGAACTGTTTCACAAAGTAACATGTCGCCTGTCTAGTCTAGGGCACCAGCCTAGGAAACTGGTGGTCCTAAGTACATAGGTTCGAAACCTGACTTGACGCTTTGCGCTGGGGATTCTTCTATTGCCCGTCAGTTTTTCCACCCTATCAGTTCAGTACTAAATCACCAATCTGATATGGTATTAGTGTGGCTGGTTGGTTTCCGTACTAAAAATTCCAGTAAAATACAAAAATTAAGTTAGATCTGTGCTAAAACTTTGTGATTAAATAACAATGGGGTCTTCCTATCTAAAAAGAATGCTTCATGTTATTTTTGTTATTCAGATACATATCCGCGTAAGTGTCGACCGAGTCACGCAAACATGATGGGTTACGGTAGGTGGTATGCAGATACCGAATCTGGCTGACGACATTATGTAGCCGTTCATTACACTGGCGGACGAGTCAAACCTTCAAAGAGAAGGGAATTTCACCAAGAGGGAGAAATTTTAGTTTTTAGGCCTACACCCTTCGGGAACACATTGCCTTACACATTTTCAAGTCACCAAAGAAAAGTGAATTCCACTTTTCCTACCCTTCTCGTCCGCTAGTGGTTCATTAGCCAGGTCGTTTCCGTGATCATGTTCAGGCCCCAATCAATGCCAACTCAAACTCAATACCGAAATACAAGAAATTCGAACAAAATCAGTGCTCGTTTGTTTTCCACCTTTGTGCGACACAAAGTTTATTGTGAACAAAGTTATTCTCACAATTGCGGTTGCATGGTCAATCAACGAATCGATTCATTTGGTTTTCGTTGCGAACCGGTCGATAATTGGAGTGACGCTGACACTCATGGTGAAGTCGGTGATACGGTCAAACTCAGTCATGGTATGTACTTAAAATATCAAAATTGTTTAATTTTTACCACATGTTAATATTGTCCAATCGTCATTTGTAAAACGATTTTTTTCTGGGAAAGTTGAATGTTTGTGCTTTCAGAAACAACTCAAGCAGTTTACTTGAAATTTTTTGCCGGTTTTTCATTAAACCGGTTGAAAAAACACAGATTTATGTCACAAACCGGTTGAAATAAACGGCTGTTTTTAGCCATTAGTGAAACTTCGCCATGCCTACAGACACGTGCGATGCGATCAGCGGGATATTCCCCTTCCATGCTGGTCATAGTCCGCGTCCGATAAATATCACACGTTCGACAGTCGTAATAATCACATAGAAAAATGTCACTCTTTCGAATTTAGTCTCCAAATCAAATCATAAGGCTATTATGATGTAGCTACTAGAAGTCAGAGTCGGACCATTCATTCTTTCAGACCTATGTATGTTAAAACAACGTGCCTTGTTTGTTCTGTTGCTTAAGTTTTCCAGTCTTAACTAATCCCTTAGTTTGTTATGAACCAACTTCATTTACAGATCTTGAGAAAAAAAACCGACGAGACCAGGTTACGTGAACATTGCATGTGAGTTTATCTATTTATTCATACTTATAGAATAATCGATTCCTTACGAGACTGAATTTGAATGCGCGCCATTTTTTTTGATTTTCAGGACTAAATATCTATTCTGCAGGTTTTCCGGGAAGTGCTGAAAACCGTGGGCATTTTCTGTTATGAGTGGGTTAACTTGTTTACAATAAGGTCTAAGGTACGTACTTTGTATATTTTGTATATTTTTCCATGTGATCGTGTTTTTCTGCGAGCTGTATTCCCATTTTACCAGCGCCACGAGTGAGTTTAGCATTCCGGTCAGTTTCAGAGTCCGCATGCTGTACATTACAGGGTGTATCAAATACGTCTTTTGGGCGTTGCTTTCCCAATATGCAGGGTACATTCAGGGTACAAAGGGAAATGAATTTCGCCATAGAGGGAAAATGGCAGATTTTAGAGCGCTTTACCTACACCGTAAGGAACGAACTGTACCTTTTAAAACGGCCAAATAAGAAGGAACTCAACTTTTCCCTCCCTTTCTCGTCCGCTAGTGATACATACTGTATATAACAAGCTCGAACTCTTAAAGGGTCTGCATCAAAATATTGGCAAAATAATAGGAGAAAGGTGTTCTTTGTTTGTCATGGGCCTGTCACTGATAAAATGAAATGGAATACGAATTCAGGATGTTGTGGTAAGGGAGATACATTACTCAATTAGGCAGTTAATCACTCAGTCAATGAGTTATGTTGAGGCTAGTTCGTGAAGGTGAGGAAGTCAATCAGTCAGTCAGTCAGTCAGTCAGTCAGTCATTATGTCAGTCAGTCAGTTATCAGTCAGGCAGTCAATCAGTCAGTCAGTCAGTCAGTCAGTCAGTCAGTCAGTCAGTCAGTCAGTCAGTCAGTCAGTCAGTCAGTCAGTCAGTCAGTCAGTCTCCACCACCAATGTGTTGCATACTAATCAGCAGACGCACCGATGCGTCAAGCCACAGTCAACAACCAGTCAGCTACCAAATGAAACAGTGAAAACCTCTCTGACCACTAGCAGACGAGAAAAGGTGGGAAAAGTGAAATTTCCCCCTTCATTGGCGAGTTCAAAAAGTTTATTAGTTTATTTCGTAAGGTGTAGGTAAAATGTCCTGAAAACTGCCAATTCCCCCTTCTCTGATGAAATTCCCCTCCATTTGAAGGATTAGCTCGTCCGCCATTGCCTCGAAGACGAACCAACTCGGCGGCCAACGATGTACGTTTTTTTCCACAAACTTACCAAGATTTTTTATTCCACTTAATAAATTTTTCAAGTCACGCTGATCTTCATGACAGGTTAGCTGAACTTATCCGGATCGTCATTGCCTGTGAACTAACTGTTAGAAATTATAATTGACACATGCATGGCCAGAACCAGATTCTAAAGTACTGGATTAACAGTGCCATGTTTCGGATTTTCATAGAACCAGATTCTAAAGTACTGCATTAACAGTGCCATGTTTTGGATTTTCATAGAACCAGATTCTAAAGTACTGCATTAACAGTGCCATGTTTTGGATTTTCATAGAACCAGATTCTAAAGTACTGCATTAACAGTGCCATGTTTTGGATTTTCATAGAACCAGATTCTAAAGTACTGGATTAACAGTGCCATGTTTTGGATTTTCATAGAACCAGATTCTAAAGTACTGCATTAACAGTGCCATGTTTTGGATTTTCATAGAACCAGATTCTAAAGTACTGCATTAACAGTGCCATGTTTTGGATTTTCATAGAACCAGATTCTAAAGTACTGCATTAACAGTGCCATGTTTTGGATTTTCAAAGAACCAGATTCCAAAGTACTGCATTAACAGTGCCATGTTTTGGATTTTCATAGAACCAGACTCTCAACTTCATGATTGTGAAAAGTCTTGTTAACAGGTGATTTGATGGTCGTGAACCGAATTCGGGTTTCTCTTATAACCAATTACGAGGCCTATACTTTTGTTGAAACCAAAATTTCAGGGTGAATATCGTGTAGTTTCATTGATGCTGATAAAGCTGATCCTGACAAAAACAACCATGAGGAATTCCAAGATTCAAACTTGGTTGCCGACACCTGCTGAACGAACGAAAAAAACTGGAAAGCACCATCCACTGGCGGACGATAAGTGGTGGGAAAAGTGGAATTCCCCCTCTTTGGCAGTTTCAAAAAGTAAAGTTTGTTTCCTAAGGTGTAGAAAAAATAGTTTCAAAACTGCCAATTCCCCCTCTTTGGAGAAACTACCCTCCCTTTGGAGGTTTGGCTCGTCCGCCGGTGGTGACGTGTACTTTGGAGGTTGATTGGGTGTGAGGTGTGAAGTAGATGATATCAACCTCTACTACTAAGATACTAGCCATATACCTTACTGACCGCTGCGTTTTCTTCCTGACGAGCATAACTACAGTACGTAAGTAAAAGTTTGTTTGGTTGATGTTTTCGCCAGTTTGATGCACTTGACTTATTTGATAAACTGTGTTTACTATTCGGTTATGGCAACTACATAATATAGAGGTTTTAGGTTTTTCATTTCGTAGAATGTTCACCTGGGTTGAATAGATTCACAATCAAATTTTTTTTAAGTTCATTAAAACCATCGTTTCAACATTCAACTAATTTACTAATACAATACATTTATTCCGTGTGACACGTGACGGTTACTGTTAGGGAAAGCAAACAATCTAAACAGTTGGCACGATGTATCCGTTCTACTTATCCATCGCAGAACCACATGATCACAATTTACGGCGACAGAAGAAAGTTTCAAAAAGTAGAATTTGTTTCTTAAGGGGCAGGCGATTCCCCTCTCTTTGGACAGATTCCCCTCCCTTTAGAGGTTTAGTCCACCTATGGCACCATCATTCGTCTTTAGGGCATGGAACTGCGGTGCGAAGTCAGCGAAGCATGAACCACTGTTTTCACACCAAATGCGCCATCTTTTCATAATGAACCACTGTTTGTCATGTGCCATGGTGTTGGGTCGGGGGGGGGGGGTACTAGCGGACGAGAAGGGCAGGGAAAAGTGGAATCTCCCCCTCTTTGGCAGTACCAAGAAATATGATTTGTTTCTTCAGGTGTAGGTACATACAGTAAAATGGCCTCAAAACTGCTGATTCCCTTGTATTTGGAAAAATTCCCCACCCTTTTGAAGATTAACTCCTGTTGGGGATATGTTAAGGTAAGAAGGGGTCAGGACGGTTGAAGCCCAAAAGTGTTCAAACATTTCACATATATTCATTTGTTTATTACATTAGGGAATTGTTTGTGGTTGGCATTATGAGTGTCTGTCATGTAGTGGTTAACACATGCGCATACCGTACAACAGGTCTCGGGTTCGATTCCCACCAGGAGGTGGTTTTTGAAGAGAAGCTTTTGAATTAGCACAGGATTGGAGTTAAATTTATTTAAAGCTGCACTGATTGCAATTCCCTGAAATTCATCGGTCACGGTATTTTTCGATGTAACTGGTGAATTTCAATGTAAATTTAATAAACTTATGAAGGGAGTGCATTTGATTTCAGTCTGACAATTATCTAAGAATGTTTATTTGACAGAAATTTCATACTTGCTTTTCATCATGTTTAACTGTATTTCTTATGAAAATTGTGGGACAGACTGTTTTCGTTAGAAGTGGGTCTCAATGTAACCGGTGTGACTCTAATGTAACGACATTTCTCAATCTAACTGGAATTTTCAATGTAATTTTCGTAGCTTAACTAAACTAATAATTTGGGCGCGCATTTGACTTTTAGTTTCGTAAAAAAAAGCTTTATGACGAAGACTATAAATTCCACAACTCCACCCACTAGGGGACGAGAAGGGGTGGGAACAGTGGAATTCCCCTTCTTTGGCGTTTTCAAAAAAACAATTTAATCTCTAAGGTGTAGGTAAAAAGGCCTGAAAACTACCGATTCCTCCACTTTGGCAAAACTCCCCTCCCTTTGAGGAATTACCTAATCCGCGAATGGCTCCATCACATTCACACTGACATATCAATGCCAAGAATCACCAATCCAGTGTTTATTTATTAAACATCCCGGGAATCAACCATCGCATAATTCACCTCTGCTCCAATCGAGATAGCGAACGAAACCAGAAAAATTGTAATCTCAGATTTTTTATAAAAGTTGAAAAGCTCGACTTTCAAGGCTTCTTTTCCACGGCACTAGAGCTGTATACAGATGAGCATAAGTATGTTTCAGCGACCCGAATTTCCACCCGTCATGTAAGAAGAAACTTCCCATCCCCATAAGTAATCCCTTATCCGCCTTTTCGGGGTTCCACTAATTACCCATTCGGGGTTTCACAAATTTTCGAAAGGTCGCTTCCACATCGAAAAAGTCGGTATTGCGGACAGAAGTCGCTATGGCGGAAAAAGTCGCCGAGTGCGCTATGGGCTCTGCACGTCGTTTGAGCTTGATGTATGGTAGTCACATTTCATTAGATTACTGAACTGTTGTTTTAAAGACTTTTATTGGGTGTGCGATTTTGTTTACAGATGCAGTTACAGTTTTTGTGATTACAGTATTGCCTTTGTGATGTTTCATTCATGAATTCATGGTCGATTATTGAGTATTACGGCACTCTGTTCTAACAATCATTGATTTACACTTCATGACTGCGAAAAGTTATATTCACCTCTGCATCATAAAAACTGTATAGTCCAATACCCTTTCCAGCGTTTAAAATCATCTTCTAAAAAGTTTCAAACGTTATCGGAAAACTTTTATCGTAAACGCAAAGATGATTCAGTTCACTTCGTGAGTTTTTAAAAGTTTTTGGTTGAGGAAAAAAGTTTTAATAACTAGTTTTACAACCAAACAGTTAGTGACGCTCCGTAAACTCTCTCCATATGATTACATACGAACTCGCACTGGCGGACTCTAAGGGGGATGGGAATTCCCATCCCTATTCTCCAAAGGGATGGAAATTTCTTCAAAGAGGGGGAGTTGGCAGTTTTCAGACTACTTCACCTACACATTGAGGAACAAACTTTGTTTGTTGGAATCGCCAAAGAGGGGGAACTTCACCTTCCCCATCCTTTCCTGCCCGCTAGTGCGAACACGCCCTCATACATATATGAATTGAAGCTTTTAGTACGCGTCATTACATATATCGGCGTCGAATCCAAAACGACAACCAATAATTAATAGTTGAACACTTTTGTGTTTGTATAAGACGACGTGACAAAAAGTCAACGGGTCAATGTTTTGACGGCGGGGAAACGGTTGCGGTTATATTTCGTTGAAAAGTTTGTACCAACTTAATACTATTTGATGGCCAAATTTGTGTTTGCAACCTTTTTTATGATTTTGGATTATGTCATAAAAACGTTGTTGATGTGTAATTCAGCAATGATACTTCTGAAATTTTGGGGAAACTTTTTTGAACGGTTTATTAAATTAGGACTAGTTTTTACGGACAATAGCGAGTTATGGAGGTGATGTGCGTCAGTGTAATTCGAGTGAAACTTTGTTTATAATTTTAGCACTGGTTTCGAATGGAGGGTTTCAACTGAAACACTGGTTTCATAACGAACTCAAATTCAAATCTATCCAGCTATCGCACAAGAACAGCCAAGTATAAGTCAAGGACATGTAGTAACAAAGTGAAATTAATATCTGAAAGTTCAAATCTTACCTTGTTAATCACATATCAACTACGACGTTTGGAACAGTTCATGCATCTTTCAAATAAGTTTCGAACCACAACGTACGGCTTACATGCCGGTGCCCTAACCACTAGGTAAAGAAGCAGCAAATTTGATTAAAATCGAAAATCTGAAGGCGTGACCGAAACGTCATCAAGTTAGGTTAACTTTAAGTTAGATTAGTTTTAGAACCACTTCCTCCATGTTACTTAATCTTAATCTGATGAAACGGATGTGAATAAAAAGACGGGTAATTGTTAGTTTCTTTTAAATACCGCTAGCCTAAATAGGTTAAACAAGAATTGAATGTTACGGATGTTTATGGACCAGAAGCCTTTACCGTCAAGTCTGTATTCAATCAAGGTTTAGCAAACTTTCAAAATCCCATTTTTTTCAATTGTGCTGTGGTTTATTTCCCTCAATCAATAGAAAAAAATATGCCAATGACATGGATTATCTTTGCACAATTTGAAGTCAACCTGTACACCAGTGATTAAACATTAGATTTCACATAAAATATACGTGATTCTTCACGAATAGTGTATCATCATGGCATCCTATATAAAATCTCGTTAATGTTGGTACTGTATGTGACTCAGCTGCAGGAACTCATTCTTCAGACAGGGTAAAACTAAAGAGTCTTGAAATACTCCCCGAAAAAATTACTACATGTTGGAGGAGAAAAACTTCTCATTTAGTTTAAAAATAACAGATACTTCATCATACCTTCGCCTGCTAATCCGCTTTAGGTAATGCTGACAGCCAAATGCATTCTGTTTCAATGCAGATAACCGAATCAAAGTGTTTCATGGAATGAAGTCGAGTTTATTCACGTGTGTCCGTTATTAGGAAGTGTTATATTTACTAAATAAAGCCCGTATGTTGTTCCTGCAAGCAAAATGTTGCCCAGAACGTCTGATAACGAAACATCAGACAATCAGTGTTACACGCACATCAAGAATCATCACTCCATGATATACTGTGTTGAACAATGGTGTCAACCGAGTTGAGTTGAGACTAGTGATGTTTCATTATCAGACATTTTGGGCCATATTTTTGCTTGCCGAAACAAGAAACGGGCTTGACTCTTCACTCCACTGACGAACGAGGGAATTATTTCATAGACTTGGTGACACGGCGGTATTTGGGCCAACTTATCTACGCCTTTTAAGGCGCCTTTTTAAAAATAACAAATTTAACTTTTTGGATTTGCCCAAAGACGGGGTGAATTCCACTTTTCCGTTTCACACTCGTCCGCTAGTGTATGTAGTAGATGTTGACAAAATGGTTTATCACCAAATTGAATTAAAAAAATGCTGTTGGCACGTGATAAAAATAACTGAAAAAAGATAAAACAGATTTTTTCATACGTATTTAAGAGAAAATACGAATCTTGCGCTTAATTCCTCATGTGAATACATAAGTCCGCAATTTTTTTGATAATAAGAAATTCTAACCATATCTTGTCTGTTTTTTTTGTACGCATGAAAAAGGCTTACAAAACTCATGCTTTATCATTCAGTCTCTTACATGTCATGAATGTTAAGTCAATCTTCGTCTTATTGTGTTTCCCTATTTTTATGCTTTCAGTTTTTGAAAACTAGTTACAGTTACTAAGTTTCTCTTGCAACCCGAAATTCCAAAACCTGCGTGGCTGAGAATCAAATTATTATTTTAGATAATTTATACGCCACATTTGGTGTCGGCAGTACATATGGGTTGAAAATTATGGACCCGGAAAAGTTCGCCGTTACATAAATCGCCGTGGCAACGAAACAAATCGCCGTACGCAACACATTCAGTTTTGTGGAATTATAATCCGGACCCTTCCGGATACCTGCACAAGCAGGCGCTAAAGAGGTGGAAATTTCTCCCTGTTTGACATTTTCAAAAAATAGAAATTGTACAGCTTCTCAAGAATCTAAATAATTGACTTCGCCATAATTATTGCTTTGTTAAAGGAATGTTTAGCGGATTTCGGCGGAGCCATGAGACAACATGAGCCTTACCATTTTTGTGAACACGTCGGACGATACTGTACATGAAGTGTGTTTTTCTCCTTTCTCGCGTGCTGTCCGTAACATTTTCGTAACATGTGCTGTCCGTAACATTTTCGTAACATGTGCTGTCCGTAACATTTTCGTAACATGTGCTGTCCGTAACATTTTCGTAACATGAGCTGTCCGTAACATTTTCGTAACATGTGCTGTCCGACATTTTTTCAAGCGAAAAAATTGCAACTGTCTTAGTATTACATAGCTCTCATCACCTATAAGAATGGAAAAAGAATGGGTGGATGAAGTCTGTCATTTGGCTATTGTTACCTGTAATTGCCTGACAACTATTGTCATTGCATTGCGTTGCAGCCAATGGCAATTTTTATATTGAGAACCTTGTTATTAGCAATCTAGGAGAACGATTGCTATTTACTGAAAGGTTATTTGAATGATGAATTCATTGATAAGATGTACAGTACATACTGTATGTACGTATGACTCGAAAAGCCGGATTCCATGATAATTGCTTGAATCATTCAAGCAGAACACATCGAGTAAAAAGGCAGATAAGTATATTTTTTACTTGGAAAAAATTCGCGAGTGCGTCAGAAGTAAGCTAGACAATGCCGAAAAAAATGCAGTATGTTTTATGTTTACAGCATCGTTTTTATTATTCACAGTTTAATTTGAAAAAAGGGGGTAAAATGGAAAAACAATGTTTCAGTTATGATTAGCGTCAGTATCTTCCGTCAAAGTTGTTCATAAAGATAATGTATGTTTATGAGACAATAAGTTTTGTAGAAACGTCACTTCAATAACAGACAAAAGCTTGAATAACAACTCAATTGAAAGCGTTGGATCGGATTGTGCTATAATGTGTTTAAGTCACTTCCAACAATCAAGGGACGGACGTAAATCCGTTCTCTTAATATGGTTTGATAGAGATAATGTTTTTAATGCTTCGAATGTCAATACGTGTTTCTGTACCACTGACCAGGTGTATAGCATTTTAAATTTAATGAGAGACTCAATTTGAAAGTTCACCTTCAAATCAGCAAATTCTATATCTGTAAAACAAAAAACCAAAAATAATTTTTTTTGGAAAACAAACGATTGATCAATTGCTGTTTTCAGTAGGTCTCTTCATATATAATTTGCCTTTCTATATCGGAGGGAACAACACTCAATGAGAGCATATAAAGCAATTAGCGGACTCAAATAGAATTGCGTCTATTGCCGACGGCGCATTATAACTTTTTCTCTACTCACATCCATACATATCAAGCATCAACATTGTGTTTCTAAATATATCTATCCTTTTCGTTGAGGACAACAGTTTACTTTTTTCATCTTTCACAACTTTAATTTTGTGTATTCATACGTATCCTACTTGTTTATAGTGGACCTATAATGATCATATGATGTCTAGAAATTCGATGTGTAAAACCCGTATGTTGTTTCTGCAAGCAAAAGTCATGCCCACAACGTCTGATAAAGAAACATCAGACAATCAGTGTTAACACGCACATTAATCCTTAACACCCCATGCTATACTGTGTTAAACTAACTATGGTGTCAACCATAGTTGAATTGAGGCTAGTGACGTTTCATTAATAGACGTTTTGGGCAATACTTTTGTTGGCAGAAACAACATACGGGCTTTATACTGTATCATTCACAAAAAACATCAGGGAAACTCATCATAACCAAGAAACATCTGGTCAGCAAAAACTGTGAGTCGAGATTTCTCTTTCGAAGAAAGTGATGATCCAATCAATCAAGTACGATACATCTTGCAAGTCGAATACAACTTATATTGATTTATTGTAAGTTCATTGTAAATTGAACTTGCAAACTTATAGAGGTTGTTTTTGTTTATATCATTTATAAATAAACACCAATTGTAGCGAAAAATCCCTGCAATCCCTGTTAGTAAAACGATATCGGTAAGGATAGAAAAATGAATAAAACTCAATTCGGTAATTTCAAAATTTCAAAAAACGTTCTCTCCGGTACCGTAAATTTTTTATTTATAAGTTTATACCCTAATTCAATTTAGAACAAAATAGAAACCGTGTTGATTATAGTTACATTATGTATCCTGATACTTGGGTATGTTGCATGTTTATGCATATTTTGTCATGATATCATGCCCTTATTCAGTCTATAAATATGTCTATCAATCATATTGGATACAAGCTTTCGTTAAAGCTATCACGTACGACATTTTTTCTATGGGTGCCACATTTGTTAAACCTCTTCTTTTGGGATGCAACATTCTTTTTATTAAATTTTAGAGAA
This sequence comes from Daptonema setosum, assembly GCA_964036265.1. Classification (NCBI taxonomy): domain Eukaryota; kingdom Metazoa; phylum Nematoda; class Chromadorea; order Monhysterida; family Xyalidae; genus Daptonema; species Daptonema setosum. Next base: position 2,180,485 of record OZ038447.1, on the reverse strand, counting down.
ATTGTTTTCCCAACAAAAAATGAGCCATGAGTCTTTTTTATAGTTTTATTGTGTTCATGTCATATAATTTATAAGCTTTGTGGTCAGGCTGAAACATTGTAACCTACTATCATACAATAGCTGCGCTGGCTATCTTTATAGTGAAGGTGAAGAAGGTTTCTGCATATAAGCTAAACATTTTGTTAGTGGATATAAAATGTTTGTTTTTCAATTTTAATCATTTTGATTTGTTATGATAAATTGAGTAATACTTGTCACATTTAAGAAAGTTCTTTTTCCTCGGTGTAGAATGGATCAGCAAAAGCTCATCTCATCATCTTATCTATCGCGAATCCGTGGTTATGAATGGCAAAAAATACTTTTCAAGAATACATAATGTTTCATCTACATCTATATTTCATTGATAGAAGAAGACCCCTGGAATAGTATTTTTATTATTTTCATGATGATGTGTAAAAAAACATGCAAAACAACGCATGGCGTATTTGAATGAACGGTTCAATAGCTTAGCTGACATAAATTTGTGGTGCCCATTAGTCAGCGTAAGCTGAAAATTTATTGATATCGTCCGTTCGTGGGCACATAATTGTACACCTAATAAGATATGTAAGTACTTTGTAAAAAGTTCAGAACTATAATTTTATGGCTAATTTATCTGTTTGAACGACTTCTCATATTTACCAATAACGTAAAATATGCAATAACTTAATTAGCATTTTCTGTTAAAAAGTGGCAAAATGGTATTTGTTGACGATTATTTCTGAATGATTGACATTTTTAATTGGTTGGTCGGCGCCCAAATGACAGTGACGCAAAACCCATTAATCTCATCTTCAGTTTCGGTGTTTCCATTAGGGTGCTTTCAAAGTAAAAAGGAAAGTAAAAATGAAAATAAAATCTGTAAACCTATTGACAAAAAAAATTTTCGGGAACAAAATTGACTTTTTGGTCATTTGGTTTACAGATTTTACTTTCCATTTTACTTTCCTTTTTACTTTCCTTTGGACTCTGAAAGAACCCTTACAGAAGGTATGTACAGTATATATGCCACAAAATCCGTCTAGCAAGTTATGTCCTGTATAACTTTTTCCATACCTATCCTTTTCATTTCATTGCAAGTTTATAGTCGGTGCGCTTTCTCCTAATTTTTTCGGCCTGTGTTATAATTTTTTTGATTACATAATAACCTGTTTTCAAGGAAAAACTCAATTTAAATATTTGTATGTATGACAAAAGACATAAGCCGAGTAAGCATGACAGTTCTTAATGTGTAGTCCCTGAACACCTCTCACGTGACTCTCATCAATTAAAATCACAAACTTCCACATTGTCATAAATATCTTGCAGTATTACATTATTAATTGTTAAGGAAAATTGTCAATTTTATGTATAAATTTTGCACGCATTAACATACATGCACATACATATATGTGAACATTAATATCCATGATAAATCTCACACAAAGTGGTTGACGTCATTCCGTCACACCACAAACTTTGCCAACGAGTTTGTTCGGCAACGATGTTCTGATTCAGGTGTTTTGTCTTCAAATAAATAATGAATAATCGACATAATACGAATCAAGACTTTCCTTTTTACACTCAACACATTCTTCACATTCTTTCATTTCCAGATCACTTCTGATTCGCGTCGTAAAATACCAGCAGGATATCCACACGGATCTACGACCACATGTGAACAACATCCGAAGATAAAGAATCGCGAGCAGATTATCTCTTCCCGTGCGCCATTTGGATTTACAAATCGAAGGAATACATGTTTGTTCCAAGTACCGAACCACCTTGATATACATCGGCGATGAATGGCAACGACACTGAAGAGGAGGAGGAATACCCAGCCTGTGGGTTTTCGTATTTCTACACGGGTGACAATACTGACTATTACGTGTATAAACAGGTCGGTCGGTCACTCACTCACTCACTCACTCACTCACTCACTCACTCACTCACTCACTCACTCACTCACTCACTCACTAGCTCACTCACTCACTCACTCACTCACTCACTCACTCACTCACTCACTCACTCACTCACTCACTCACTCACTCACTCACTCACTCACTCACTCACTCACTCACTCACTCACTCACTCACTCACTCACTCACTCACTCACTCACTCACTCACTCACTCACTCACTCACTCACTCACTCACTCACTCACTCACTCACTCACTCACTCACTCACTCACTCACTCACTCACTCACTCACTCACTCACTCACTCGCTCACTCACTAACTCACTCACTCACTCACTCACTCACTCACTCACTCACTCACTCACTCACTCACTCACTCACTCACTCACTTACTCACTCACTCACTCACTCACTCACTCACTCACTCACTCACTCACTCAACTTTCAGATCATTCTCGGCATTCTCTTACCCATGATCGGTGCCTTCGGTCTATGGGCCAACACTCTGGTCACCTTTGTCTATTCTCGACCGGCTATGAGAGCCAATGCCGGTAGGTCACCAGAAAACATTGAAAAATTTATTGATACATTGATTAATGATTTTCTGATACTAATATAAACGCTAGAGTTTACAAGCTTTCAACTCCATAAACTAATTTAATAAAAAATTCTGTTTTAATATATCTTTGATCTATTTTTGTATAGTTTTTGACTTTAAGAAAAAATCTGAAATCAGTGAGTTACACTCCGGTTACTTGTACGGCCGAGAGCCGTTGTCGAGTCACCAAAAGTCAATAGCAAACATTTTTTCCTGGCACAAACGTTTTTCACTCGGAATATTCATCCCCGGCAGTCAACGAAACATAAAAGGTGTTAAAGGGAAGGTTGAACAAATAGAAGGGATTAGGCTGAACCTAAAACACACGTCGGTTCTCTCAGGTTTCACGCCAACTGAGATATTATAACTTCAGTAAACGTCTACCTGTGCGCACTGGCCTGCTCCGATATCTGCACGATCGGCAGCTCCATATTACTATTTACCACGGATGTTTTCAGGTCAGTGAAGGCCCGATAATGATGATCACTAGAATGTAAATACTGAGATTTTATTGCATTAACAGCTTACGCACTAAATTTTTTTAACCGACCAGCAATGATGTACGTATGTACAAAGATTGCCTTAGAAACGTCAGGTTCAGCATTATAGGGCATCTGAAATACATAGTATAAACTGCCAACAACCGTAACTGTGTCGGAACGGAACATTAGAATATATCCATGCAAACATTCAAATATGAATAAATAAAACAGTATTATTTTACATGTTCTAATAATAAAATTAATTATTGTTTTACCTAAATCACAGATACCGGTACTCACGCGTGGCCTGGTTTTACGGCACCATCATTCCGTACTTATATCCACTCGGCACCACCTTCCAGACGATCAGCGTGTACGTCACACTCTGCGCCTGTATGCAATGTTGGTTGAAAGATTTTACTTCCTGAAGTTTTAAATTTTAATTCGGTTATCTCAAATTTTCGGGAAGTATCAGAAAAAGGGACTTATTAACGAATTTACACCACACCACAACTTGACTGAATCCCGTTATTTATCCGTCTACCATTTACTTACAACTCAAGTAGTTAATTTCGGGGTGAACAAGAGCTCGAACCGCAGAGAAGTGGTATCTATTACTTAGTATGAGCTCATCGGAACGAACTCAGAGCAATTGTATCTGAGCATCAGAAAAGACTCCAAATAACTCAGAGCGTATCATCAGGAGATCAGAATAGAATCACAAATTATCGCATTTCATCTCAGGTTACCTGTGCGTGCGGTACACAGTTACGAGGCGCCTTTACGCAATGCCGTCGCCCAACCTGCTCATACCAGCTATCATAACGTACGGTGTTGTCTGGAATCTGAGTCGGTTCTTCGAGGTCAGCCTCTACGTTTGCTGGGAGTCGTCCTTTAATGATACCAGTATCGGGGTTGGTGTTTCTTACAAACCTTTCAATAACATGAAGCCGATATGTTTGTGTCACAGTCGCATCGCCGTTGTTAAAAAGACCTGTGATAAAAAATGATTTACAGCTGCTCCCCAAGTTCAAAATCAATGGAGACAGATTAAGAGTAAGTTCCGAATACAGGAAAAAGAACGAACGGCGGAATTTAACAAACAATCGGAGTACGAGACTAATCATAAAGTCCAAGTTACTTCCTTAAGTTTCGAATAATAATGTCATGTTAAAGTAAAAACCGATTTAAGAAAACTTTGAGAGCGTACCCCATAAGATGTATGTAGGTGTTTGGCCTTATTAGGGCCTTGAGTCGTGTCCGTAACATTACTTGATAAAACTGTATAAACTCCTTTACTTCAATCACTTAAAACCGCATTCACTTCAACTTCCTCTCTGAACCGCATTGAAGCATCACTTAAATTTTTGGCAAGGTATTTTTCGGTGAAATTGGTTGACCTCAAACCATCGTAGGTCACGGCTCTGCCATTGCGCTACAATGAGTGGTACAATCTGTTCTATTACTCGATCGGTTATACGGTGTTTATGTGCGTTGGTCCACTGTTCACACTCATGTATCTGGCGGCCTTCATCGTCTATCAGACGTACTGGGGCATCGCCAGTCATCATTTCGCCGCCGACGCAGAGGCCAAAGGTTGATTGGGTGTTATTCTTCTTATTTCGAATATTTTATTTGTAAAGGTTCGCTGCATTCGATCAGATTATTTTCTGGTATGTATTTGTATGATGACCATGGTATTTTGTGATCAGATATCGAAATCTCGATTCACTTTCAACTTCTTCCACCACTTATAAATTTTATCATCAATCGAAATTCATTTTCGTTTGCGCAAACTTTTCGCCCAACAGCTAAAATGAAACTGCCACGCAAAACGTTCGGAGTATTACGCTGAATCAAAGGCATTCTAAAACGTCAGATTATCGCAGGTGACACCATCAACCTGGTGATGGTCGTCGTCATGTTCATCCTGTGCAACTCGTTGTCGGTGGTCGTGAATCTGTTGGAGCTGGTGCTGATGCATCATCCAGCCATCAAGTACCTCATCGACATCTCCAATCTGCTCGTCACCTTCAACTCGTCAGTCAACTTTCTCATCTATCATCGTTTCAGCGCCAAGTTCAGAACAATTCTAGCCACGGCCATGCCACCGAAGATGTCCTCCACGTTGAACTCGATGATAGAACGAGGTTCGCTGAGTTGTCATGGAATATTGGAAGTTTTGCTGATGGATTTACAACGTTTTGTATTAGCTTAACTTAAAAGCATAGTTTTTATGATTGAATCTATGATGGCGTTGATAAAATCAACACATCCATTTTGTCGACAAAATCTGAAAGCGTTAATTTACTTCAAAGTTACTCTTTATCAAGAAAAGCTGTGAATTCCACTTCAGAACGTACATTCATGATGGCGCTGTTTGGTGAGTTCGGCAGGTTTACAAACCCAAATTTCAAATCCAAGCTTCTGGTCTGTATCATCGAAAACCTTTCTCGCATAATTTCCTATGTTTATCTCTAAACACAAATAAGAGACTTGAAATTTTATTGGGTTTGCAAATCTGCGCGAGTGCGTTGCCAATATTTGATGCTGTGATGTTTGCGCACAACCTCCTGTTTCACAGTTTTAGGCATGATGCTCGGGCATCAAACATCACACCTTTGTCCCCGATTTTGTGTTTTAGTGTGCAATTCAGTTTTTATTGCAGTTTTGAATTACATATACTGCATTTAGTGAAGCATTAGAAACATACAGTAAAGTCGCCGAAGCTATGACAGCTGTGCCGCCTCAGCTTGTAAGTCCTCTTTGCTGATTGGTTGGAAGCGAAAACACTCGCTGAAGCTTTGACGGCTTCCCGAACACCCACGCTTCCAGCGGATCAGTGATAAGGTCCTACTTTGTTCACATAATTTTAACCTTTGAATTGATTCGAGTGTCATAAAGTTATCAATACTGCAGTGGCTCCCAACCGCAATGAGCATACGAACTCACGCGACAAGCCGCACTGGTCGGTGGAGACGAACCGATACCAAGCTGCCAATACTCAGGGCAGCAGACGAGGGTCCACACAATCACAGGTTGGGCATATGTGCCGCACAAAATATCCTGCGTTTTATAGTTTATATATTGTTTTGAAACTTAACTCGGATAATGAGACCAATGAAGTAAACTCAAGAATTCGAAACAAAACTTCAGCAAAGCCCACCAACGCTCGACAACCACGTTGAAGCGATGAAAAAATCAGCCACCAATGAACACTGGCCGTATTCGGATCAACAACAACGGAACCATTCTCTTCATGATCATCAAAAACCGCCACTAGAACATCCGAAAATATCGACGATTTTAACCAACGGTGTCACGAGAAATGGCAAAGAGGGACGATCACCGCCGCGAAAGCGTAGCAGCAGTGCACGGCGTCATGACACGCCTCCACATTGTTGTGCTCAGTGCGATGTAGCCAGTGGGGGTGCGTCGTGGTGGCCCGGTCAGTTGTTGCTGTTGTTTATGTTGTTGATGTTGTTGTTGTTGATGTTGATGTTGATGTTGTTGTTGTTGTTGTTGTTGTTGTTGTTGTTGTTGTTGTTGTTGTTGTTGTTGTTGTTGTTGTTGTTGCTGTTGTTTATGTTGTTGATGTTGTTGTTGTTGATGTTGATGTTGATGTTGATGTTGATGTTGTTGTTGTTGTTGTTGTTGTTGTTGTTGTTGTTGTTGTTGTTGTTGTTGTTGTTGTTGTTGTTGTTGTTGTTGTTGTTGTTGTTGTTGTTGTTGTTGTTGTTGTTGTTGTTGTTGTTGTTGTTGTTGTTGTTGTTGTTGTTGTTGTTGTTGTTGTTGTTGTTGTTGTTGTTGTTGTTGTTGTTGTTGTTGTTGTTGTTGTTGTTGTTGTTGTTGTTGTTGTTGTTGTTGTTGTTGTTGTTGTTGTTGTTGTTGTTGTTGTTGTTGTTGTTGTTGTTGTTGTTGTTGTTGTTGTTGTTGTTGTTGTTGTTGTTGTTGTTGTTGTTGTTGTTGTTGTTGTTGTTGTTGTTGTTGTTGTTGTTGTTGTTGTTGTTGTTGTTGTTGTTGTTGTTGTTGTTGTTGTTGTTGTTGTTGTTGTTGTTGTTGTTGTTATTATTATTATTATTGTTACGGTTGAAAAAAAAATTTGCAGGCTCATCATTGAGCAAAAAGAGAAATGCCTCAACGGCAACGGGTTCCTTCTACAATAAGCAAACGCCGAAGCCTCCCAGACGTGCCACCACGCTGACACCCTCATGGAGACGGAATCAAGATGCCCCATTGCACGCGCTCGTCGGTGGTGGTTCACCGGTTCGAAAGCGATCACAGGTTGATACTCAGGGAGTAAGTTTACCAAAAAGTTTAGAATTTTTTTGACAGCTTAAAAAAATGACCTCAGAAACTTTTCATAGTCAGTTAACTGCTTGCTGATCTTCGGATGTTACTTAAAGTAGTTTTTCACGAGAGATCATGCCGAGGAAGAAAATCATTCTCAGGAGAATCATTTCAGATAAAAAGTTTTATTTGAATAACAGGAAGTGCAATAATTTCAGAAGTCGCTTTTGCGTGTATTACCGACACTTCACCCCCAAAGCAGCTCTACTAGTTTGCATGTTCATTCGCCTCCATGCCGACGTCAGGTAAATCGAGCGTTTTTTACATTTTTAATAATGTTATAGACTGTGCGGTTGTCTGTGTTTACATTTTCTTTGCGCAATAATTAAATTAATTTTGAATTTTGCAACTGTTCTAATTGACAATCTTTACAGGTGTGCATCGCAACACAAAGTTTACCAATAATTTGATTGTTTAACAAAACAAAGCAAAACTGAAAGTTGAGAACTGATATTTACGGCGCAAACTATACTTAGTTGTAATTTTTCTGGGGTTTCACATGACGTTCTCAGCTGATATTTTGTAACTATACCATCTTTCATCTTGATGATTTTCCGTTAAAATATTTCCTGCAAGTTACGTAAAATGATGATCCCTGTTATTTCTTACCAGCCCTTGTTTTATATTTAAGATAATTGTGTTTGTGCGGAGGTTGGCGTGATCGTTCTTACTATTACAAAGTATAAAAAAACCAGTTCTCTGATATAATCGATTACTTCAAAGAGCTACGGTCGTTAGCAATAGTGATTGCCGGACAGTCAAAAACAAATACTAAAAATATATTTTACCAAACTAAGTGTACAATTTACAACAACCTTCGCTCCAATCATTTATGATGATGTACCTGATAAAACCAGAACTGGAATGAGTGTTTCGATGAATCTGTGGTCATGCAAAAGAGTGGTCAATACTACAAATACAATCATATTTAAACAAAAAAAACTTCGTTTCGCACTTGTTAAAGTACTAATTAGGTGCTCTACAATACTGATAGAAACAGAACAACTGAATTTTTTTCGATGACTAATGTGAGAAAACTTGTGGGTTTATGAGTGATATACCAATATATTAAAACTGTGAAGAAATACAGGTACCCATGAACCCATAACGCTATCCACAACCTACGACTGGCGGGCGGGTATATAAAGGTCATTTGTCGGAGATATCCGCTGAGAATGTTTCTCAGTAATTTATAAAAAACTAATATAACTAACTTCGACGAACAGTTTGATGTCATTAAGAGCCCTCACTTGTAGGGTTGCATTGCAGTCCGAACGGTTAAAAAAACATAACCATATTCCATAATGTGCAGATGATACTGCATCTATACTGTTGATTCCCCACTCTGTAGTGGATGAGAGGAAGATAACCATGAACAACGTGCATTTGTATATGGTGAAATGTTACCCATTTGAGCCTGCACTGAGCAAAGTATGTTCGAGCCTGCAAAGAGTAAAATATATTTGACCTGTGAATAGAACACGTTGTATCTGTATATTTATCACCAATTTACAGGTGTTTCTACGGGCGGGCACCGTTGAACATTATGTTGAGCCGAGTGCCAGTAGTGTGAGCACGGGACACGACCTACCCGTGGTCAGCATGTCCGAACAACGACAGATGGGTGCTTCCGACAATGCCTTCCATGTCTCAAAAAAGGTTCCGATATTCTTATAATTTCTTATTACTTTAGTTTCTTTTTTTCTTCGCTTTCCGATGATCATTCAAACAAACGTTGAGATTGTATCAATTATAGAAATACGCGGATAACTCTTAGAGATACTTTGGTAATACGCCAAACTTCTATAAGAGACTATTGATATTTGTCTTAACATTTATTTTAACATTACTTATCATTGTTCTATATATTGTTCTATATGAGCACTGTATAGGCCGAAACCGAGTCTGAATCTTGGGTATTGTTTGAGATTATCCAATACGAGAATTAAATCGTCTTCATTCAAACTCTGTTATCAATTTGCAGCAGGTTCTTTATACAGCGAGTCTGCCGTCAAAGATGAACCGCGAGTACTTGGTAATCCGCAATCGCAACGTGCCAACGCCTTGTCATACACCAAGGCAGCTGGCCGGTCGCGTCTGGAGATTATCCGGTTAGATTGTGCGTTATCAGCTTTATATGAGGCTTTATGTTGCCTAGACAGAATCTCAGTCCCACAAGCGCATTAAACAAGCGAAGGTCGGAATACCGGTAACTACTGATTTCAGTGAACTCTTAAGTTAAATCGCACCTTAAGATCGTCCACATATGGATCGGTTCGTACACACCGTTGTTTATGACAGCCAACCTTTTTGTAAAGGCCAAGACACTTTCACGTATTTCGACCACATCATCGAGTCTTATTTCCCAGTATACATTTTTCAAAGTTACAGGCAATCGGCACTCGGGCCGCAGTCCATCTCGTCGACGTTTGCTGCCGCCAACATCATGCTGCAGTGCGTCCTCTACCAAAACAGGCAGTGTGCAGTCCAAGGCGCGCACGTGCCCCGGCCATGTGGATGTGACGCTCGTTTGTGATACCGACGAATTTCTCCTATGATACTTATATCTGTTATTGATGATGAATCACGCGTGTTTGCTTCCGAACGAGAATTATTCTGGTATCATATTGAAATCGTTTAACCCATTTTTGATTCCGAAGCAAAGCAAAACGTTTCCCCCGATGGTGCTCTTTGATGTCGTGCTGATCTTCAGTCTGGACGTGTTTTCAGTTTACGGGAATTGGATTTTGCATGATCAGCTTCTTGCTGATTGTCTTTTCAGTATGGAATTACCACTTTCCAAGATGAATTGGACATGACATTCGAAGCATATTTTTCGTAATTACCGTAAACATAGCACTGCTCATACATCAACTGAACTTTTAACAATCTTGATGCTTTAACTTACCAGATTTTTATTTGACGCCGAAAGCCAATGAATTGAATGGAATTTAATGTTTGGTTTTGTTTTCTTGTTATAATGGATTGTTTTAAAGAACTGTTGAGTCTCCACATTACATTTTATTCGGGTTGAAACTTGAAGTCAAGCATTTACCTATTTTGATTAAATACTTTAATATTCTTTTACCTATTCTTGTGGAGTTCGAAACTAAAATAAACCGGTTTTTTACCAAACCAAATACTTATTTAAAATGAATAAACATTACGTCGTCATTAAAAAAACTTCGCGCTGTTGTTCTGTTACCGTTGCCCGCTGTGTAATAAAACAAGGTAACCTGCAAATAACCATACAGAACACTAACATAGCATATTACTATATCGAGGTTTTCCTGTCGATACCTAAACAGAAGAACCTTTGAAAATAACACTTAATTGTTTTTGGTCATCGTTTTCAAGCTACTGTAACTATCAAACTGGAACGTAAAATTCATTTTACCCGATCGATGTAAAAGGATTGTTATGTTTTCTTCAGATATTTCTAAAGGTGCGAAACATACACTGTTTACGTTATTTATCGTATCGACGTGAAGTTATTGTTCGAATAAACTTACACGGTGAAACAAGTAAGCATTTGAGCGTGATAACAAAACAATCGATCATTAGGTGAAAGAAACTTTTACCATTGTTAATCGACAACCCGTTACACCTACGTAAACAGATCGACGCTGCTTGAGAACGGGTTCCCCGACCGATTCTATCATCAACCCTGACCAAGCTGTTGTAGCAATATTGACAGCTTATACAATACCGGTGATCATGGGCCGTACTCGCTAATGACGGGTTAGTCAACATGTTTTCGGTGATGGTTACCCCTTCTACAGTCCTTCTTTCCGACCGATTCCTCCGACAATCCGACAAAATGGCGCTCTAATAAGACACCAACTAGCAGCTGGTAAAACGTTATTTTCTATCGCCAGAGTTGTTTTTTTCCGTTGTGATGAAACAAAACCCCTACTGTTGTTCTTTCTTCTGTCGCCGTAAATTGTGATCATGTGGTTCTGCGATAGATAAATAGAACGGATACATCGTGCCAACTGTTTAGATTGTTTGCTTTCCTTAACAGTAACCGTCACGTGTCACACGGAATAAATTTATTGTATTAGTAAATTAGTTGAATGTTAAAACGATGGTTTTAATGAAATTAAAAAAAATTTGAATTGTGAATTTATTCAACCCAGGTGAACCTCGAACATTCTACGAATTGATAACCTGAAACCTGTATATTAGTTGCCATAACAGAATAGTAAACACAGTTCATCAAATAAGTCGAGTGCATCAAACTTGCGAAAACATCAACCAAACAAACTTTCACTTACGTCCTGTAGTTATGCTCGTCAGGAAGAAAACGCAGCGGTCAGTAAAGTATAGGGCTAGTATCATAGTAGTAGAGGTTGATATCATCTACTTTACACCTTACACCCAATCAACCTCAAAAGTACACGTCACCACTGGCGGACGAACCAAACATCCAAAGGGAGGGTAATTTCTCCAAAGAGCGGGAATTGGCAGTTTTCAAGTTATTTTTTCTACACCTAAGGGAACCAACTATACTTTTTGAAATAGTCAAAGATGGGTCATTTCACTTTTCCCACCCATCCTCGTCCGCTAGTGTACGTTACGGCCTTTTATCTGATTCCATCGGAACACGTTCGTACATTTAGTTGCTGATTGATGAACTGCAACCAAACGAATGATGGAAGACTCCGCACGCAGTTCATGTAACAATATTTTTGACAATACAGCACACACCTACACACTTGTTAGGGGCACGGTAAGTTACGTAGAAGCTGCTTACGATACAGTACAGGACAAAAAGATTGGTTGGCCACGCCCCCAAGCGTGGGGGTAGATGTTTCAGCTGTAGCTTGGGGGCGTGGCCAACCAATCAGCGACGGGCATGCAGGCGCTGAAATTTCAGCGAATTCGCCGAAATTATGCGTAGCCGGCCACATCTTTTTGTCCTGTACTGTACGTGTCCGGGCGGCATATTTGGAAGCTGTTCCGGTTTTTTGTCAAAATCTCAAATCCAAATTTATTTTGGAGTCACGAAAAGGCTAAGCTAGGTTACCTCCTTTACTAACGTTATTAGCTGACGTTGGGTTGCACGAATTCTGACGAAAAAAAACCGTGCAGTTTCCAAATATGCGTCCGGGCGAACCAACTATATAACTTCTTTTTTATGTCAGGTCAGGTCAAGCGAACGGTTGTTAAGCGACCTACGCTTTTCAATTACTAACTGCTCCTTCAGAAGTTGGGAAGATGTACTGTCAGACAATATGTAACTGTTCCTTCAGTAGGTGCGTATTATTCACATAACAGTTAGTAAACGTTCAGTTTACCCAGTTTCAACGCAGCTTACGGTTATTGACGGTGACGTTGCAAACCCGAACCTGTTATGTTATCGATGATATCACGTTCACGTACATGTACTACGTACTTAGTTAGTTTTTGACAGCCAGTGTAACAACTCTCAGATCAAACCTACAGTACGTATTGATTGATATCGCTTCGTAAGTTATTTAACCTTGGAACCATCAATCCCAGAACTGCCACGTACAACTTAACTTGTCAAGTACTGTATGTTAACTCGTCATATCACCTTCAGTTTTATCTGCTGTACCTCTGTACCAGGTCATAACAACCGTATGATCGCCGTTAAAAATCAATAGTTTTACGTATGAACTGTCACAGCTCGATTGACAATCGGTTGATGACTGACCTGTCGTTTATAATGAGTGCTTGGGTGTTTTTGACGACCGATATTAACTACGTTTTCAAAAAAAATTAACACGTTGAGTTCTTCCGTACTTAATCTGAGTGGACTTTTAAAACGGTTTGCAGTGAACAGTTACTTCCCCAGTTACATACCCAGAAGATGCAGAGAGTCTTTGTTTGATATCATCAATTCTCCAGTTTCATGAGGGTCCCATCTTTGAAATTATTGACTGACGTGATATTAACGGCTGATGGACTGTCCGAGTTGGAATGATCCTTTCCACTGCGCCCTCACAAACGACGACGAAACGTCTACCGACAAAAAAATTTACGGGAGAATCATGTTTACTCTCTCTTTTGATGGTGCGACTTAAAATTACTTCTAGAAAACCGGGTGTTTGGTTACGGTTCTTCGATTATCGTATTAGATTGGCCGTCCTGCACTGAAAGGAGCAGTGCGATCGATACGGTAGTTAACTGCTTTTCGACAGCTTTTAATTTCGTTTCGACTTACTATAAGTAGTCGAAGTTCTCTAAAATCAACAGTTTTGGGTTATGTTCATCACAAGAACCGAGTCTTTCAGTGGAGTGTACATATGTCGATACTCGAGAAGTCGAGATGGAACACCGTAATAGAGTTGATCTGTAAACTTGTTTCAGCCATCCTTCACCAATTTAGAAAAACCACAGCTTCTAAAGTACAACTACCTGAATACTTTCTGTTCAATGACTGAACTGTCGCTTACTCGTGGTCGTGATGATTTCAGCTGGACAACTCTGGAGTTATTTTAATCAATTCCCCATGGTGTTCTGTATAACCCTTTTTGTGTTCCAAAAACAAATCCTCAACGTTTATCGACCTGCAACAAGTCACTCTAACTTGCTAAAGTGCTGTCCACTCAATTTGACTTTGAAGGTTTTCTGTGTTCATTTAAGTAGAAAAAATAGTCTAGCCGAAAACGAAAAGAAGACGTCTATTCAGCTGTCATTTCGGTTCGCTTGCTATGCGTAAAAGTTTTTGTAACTTTTGGTATCAATGCTTAGTTAAAGTTGGTAAAATCTTTCATATTAATTTATACGTCAGTCATGACCGACGCGATTTTACAGCATAATAAACAGTGAAGGAAAACGTCAAGCAGTACACTCTCTGTTTCATTTTTCCACACACTATTATAATCAAGGGACGGCCGCTAGGCCGTTCCCTTAATATGGTTCGATTAAGATAAGCTTTTTTGCGAGTATCTCGATCTAGCCTCATCGTATCAACTTCTAGTCTGTTTCATCGGTTTTCTCGTCCGATTCTACATCTGTTTGGCTATTTTTAACCCGATAGGGATGAATTTTCATTTTTCAGGTCCAAAAATGATGAAAATGCGATTTTCCGTTTTTTTTTCCTCATCAAAAACGGTGTATGGAAACTGGGTGAGACCTGTAAAGCTGAAAATTGGTACATAGGTCAATTTCAAGCCCAGAACACGATTTCCTGAGTGTCACGGAGATCGGAACAATATTTGCATTATTTTTCAGGGATTTTATGAAAAAAAAAGTCAAAAATCGCAGGCAAAATGGAGAAAGAATTGTTGTATGGGCGATAGAGTGTTTCGATCACAACTAAATTTTAACTGAAAGTGTACGACACATGTGTTTATATGATCCGCTATCTATCTTTTCATTTTCAAGAAAGACACAAAACTGGCAAGGGGGTACATGGAGGAAAAAATTATAGACATTTTTCAGGAAAGCTAAATTACTGGATTGGCCAGAGTCCTAATGATCCTTAAAATGTGCCCATTCGACGCGGATTCGAATTTCATTATGACCTTATTTCAACACATTTTTTGATGAACCCCTTGTACTTTCTGCAAAATCCGACAAACTGATGTTATAAATTTTCTACCTTGTTGACGATTTTTGCCCATTTGAAGCTCAGATTAAGGTCAGGTTTAAGATATTGAAGTCATTCGTATTGATAGAATGTTTAGAGTGATTGAAGGTGTATCCAAAACAGAAAAGACGATTCCTTCCGTATCCTCAAAAAATATTTATGAGCCGTCAAAAACGGTAAAAATTTAATTTCCTCCATTCACGCTGTGTCAACCACATTGGATTCCAAAATTTTTATTCATACAGAAACATGACAAACTTGATTTTGACAGGATGTCTAGAGGGAAAACACTTCTAACAAACATTTAAAAAAAGCTTGATCAGTACCCTTAGATAAGATTTTATGATCCGTCAAAAAGTACAGAAATATAGAAAAACGGGTCAAATTTTTTTCTGAAGGTAATTTTTTTCTTTGTTTGTAGACATGTACGAATATTATTAAAACATCTCAAAACCGTATTATAAATTGTCTAGAAGTGAGGAAAAAAATTTCAAGAGTCACATGGTACTTGGCGTCCGCTGATATGTACACCTCGGTGCTGACCTAATAATAGCCAGGTTTTGAAGTCACTTTCACACTAGATGTAACAATAAATTTATGATTTGAAACTAGATTTGATGATGCGAACCAACTTATATAATATTTTGGTCATGGTAGTCAAGTGGATAGTGGGTTTGCATGTTAAACAAGTGGTTCTGGGTTCAATACCTCTACAAAACAAAAATAACGAAAATGGTAAATTGTTTTATTTTTGATATTATACACTGCTCTCGAACTTAAACGGTCCATTTTAGAAAACATAAGACAGTTTTTAATCCACTATATTACTAATTCTGAACTTTTTTACATCATTCTGTCAACTATGTAATAATGATTTCAGTATGTAAGAAAAAATGGGCTCGCAAACGATCCCGGTGCTCACGATTTTTTCTGTACTTCAATACTTAATAAAGGGCAGGGCTAAAGTTCATAAATCCTATGAGTTTTTTTTTTCAGCTCATTAAGCATTTGTGAACTTATCACATAATCTAAATGTGATTTGTTCACACATGAAAAAGTTATAGACAAGCAACTAAAAATGCCCTGAAGGCATGGGAAGTAACGAATATGGTTCGATCCTGACAAGTCCAATCGTGAAAAAGTATGAGACAAGAAATTTTTAGTCTCATACTCTAAACAGTCTGATCGTGAAAAAGCAGGAAACAAGATTTGCGATGAATCACGAAAAAAAGTTTGTACTTCATTAAATTAAGAACCAAACCAAATTACACGAAACATATTTGGAACTGTTTACGAGTATCGTGGTAATCATTAACATTTTTCTTAAGTAAATACTGGAGTTCAAAATAAAGTTTTACAACAAAAAATCCTCGTTATTAAACTGAAAGGAATTTAAAAAAACTTTCGTGGCAGACCCGTCACACTAATCGAAGAAAATGATCCATACTCACAAGGAGATGGACGAAATAAAGAGCATTTAGTTTTCACCGAAAGTTCCAAATATGTTTCGTGTAATTTGGTTTGGTTCTTAATTTAATGAAGTACAAACTTTTTTTCGTGATTCATCGCAAATCTTGTTTCCTGCTTTTTCACGATCAGACTGTTTAGAGTATGAGACTAAAAATTTCTTGTCTCATACTTTTTCACGATTGGACTTGTCAGGATCGAACCATATTCGTTACTTCCCATGCCTTCAGGGCATTTTTAGTTGCTTGTATCACTATATTACAGACATCAAAACTTCGATATTGACTTTAGAACATGTAATTGATCATTATTTCACCGATAATTGAGTTCACTGTGTTGTAACATTAGATTTGTGTGTTGGGAATGTGTTTCGCTTTATAAAAATTCTAAAACAACCATTAAAAATGAGGTGGGTATTTGATGAATTTTATTTTAGAATGCAAATGTTCAGCGGAGAAATCGTTCCACACAAATTGTTTATGAGAATCTCTCTCCTCAACCACTCGTTCACAATCGTTGTTCATACGTTCCCGCTTACAGTACGCCCTAATTCGCAACTTTACACCTAAACTATAGCGGACAAGAAGGGGAGGAAAAAGAGGAAGCCCCCAATATTTGGCGATTTTAAGAAGTGGTTTTTGTTCCTTAAGATGTAGGGAAAAAAGCATTAAAACTGCTGATTCTCCTTCTCCTCCCCCTCTTTGATGAAATTCCACTCCATTTGGTGGATTGGCTCATTCGCCAATACATGCACCAGAGGGGGGAATTCCACTTTTCCGTTCTTCCCTCGTTGTATAGTACAAAAAAGAATGTTCAGAACCGTCGTGAAAAACTCAAGTTGTTGTATAACTTTCGGAGCATAACAAAATGGTTCCATTTTAATTAAATCGGTACGAAGTTTCCGAGTTTAACGATCGAAAACATTTCAGAGTTCTCGAAATTAACCATGTTTTGGTAAGTATGTAAGTATGTATGTATGTACATAGTACCACAGAGTTGAAAACAGGGTGTCTCATATGAGTGAAGTACTTTTTTTCATACTCTCTTTGACTAGGTAACTGCAATCGATGTTCAGAAAACCTGATGCATGTTCATTCAACATTAAGTTTACTCGATCATTCACGAGTTTGTGCCCATTGTTACAAGTAAACCATCCCATAACAAAGTCGGCGTCTAGAC
>OZ038447.1:2123061-2162710 GCA_964036265.1 Daptonema setosum | reverse complement strand
AGTGAGTTGAGGACCAACCTAAACATGAACTGATGACCGCGCCATGACTCATGAGCTTACTGCTAAAGCATAACTCGTCGGGTGTTCGTACGTCAAATGCCTGCAATTTTATTTTTATTAACAATCAGATTAAAAATTATTCGTTCACTCACTCTTTGCATTCATTCACTGCACTCCCTCACTCCACTCACTCACTAACTGCATATGTATCTCACCACACTGAGTCACTCACTCACGCACTCAGCTTTTTTATTTAACACATGCAACTTTCTTTCTTTAACTCTTTGGATTCGGTAATCAACTCAATCACTCACTCATTCACTCACTCACTCACTCACTCACTCACTCACTCACTCACTCACTCACTCACTCACTCACTCACTCACTCACTCACTCACTCACTCACTCACTCACTCACTCACTCACTCACTCACTCACTCACTCACTCACTCACTCACTCACTCACTCACTCACTCACTCACTCACTCACTCACTCACTCACTCACTCACTCACTCACTCACTCACTCACTCACTCACTCACTCACTCACTCACTCACTCACTCACTCACTCACTCACTCACTCACCTCTTCAGCTAATCGCAAATTCTGTGTACACACGGCCAGTAGTAACTCCCGACCAAATCGACCTTTATAGTTGTTTTGTCGCCAGTTGGCCGTCAGTTTGTGCATGACCTCACATCCGACCTTCTGTCGGCCCAACTCCAGAATGGCAATCGACACCCGACGAGTCGATAACCGATCGCACTGAAACCCGCTTCGCTGTAATCGGGGGTCAACGGACCGTAAAACTCAATATGGAAAAACATTGTTGACAGTAAAACTTGGCGTTTAGTGAAATTTCCAGGAAGATTTTTGGGGTTTGGAATTTTGCGTTTCACCACTGCGCTTACCATTTCAATCAAGCTGCCAGCCTTACTACCGTTTCCCATACTCGCCGTCGAATTGAACATGGTGATCGAACCCTGGGTTTGGCAGGCATGATTCGACTTGGAGTCGTTCATGGTGTAGTTATGTAGGACGATCCAATTGGTGGCACAGTGGGTGGTTAATAAAGCGTTATGCACTTCCAGTACGTACAGGTTGAAGAGGAACATACGCCAGAAGGCGTCTGAAACGTTAGTTAGTTGGTTAGTTGTTTATTCAGTTTTATTCGTTAGTTAAGTACATACATAGTAAGTTGTATGCATGAGTATGCAGAACGAAGGTTTAGAACAGAACATCTTTTTGAACATAAAAAAGTAATATGAATTGTTAATCGGTCAGTTAGTTGGTTAGGTACTTACATACATTTATATGTACAGAGGTAGTCTGGTCTTTACATAGTCCCATAGATTGCAAGTTACTTTTCGTTAAATTGATTATTTATGAAACTTACTTTTATTAGTTTCACTTTCGTCGCTATCAAACAACAGCTCGCTGACTTGATTGAGCAGAAAAGCAGAGTTGCTGGCTACATATTTGATGTTGGTAAGCTGGAATTATAAACTCACTCACTCACTCACTCACTCACTCACTCACTCACTCACTCACTCACTCACTCACTGTCTCACTCACTCACTCACTCACTCACTCACTCACTCACTCACTCACTCACTCACTCACTCACTCACTCACTCACTCACTCACTCACCGCCAGTAGTATTGACAGTCTGGTGGAAGGTCTCTGATATCCGAGGTTCCATTTCGTGTAGGCGTGTCGAACCGTGATTACGGTAGTGAGCATGAGCAGTAATATAGGCAATGGACAACGAAATATGACAAACGGTAGAATTTGAAATACTGAAACAATGGTGTCAGTCACTCACTCAGTCACTCACTCTCTCTCTCACTCACTCACTCACTCACTCACTCACTCACTCACTCACTCACTCACTCACTCACTCACTCACTCACTCACTCACTCACTCACTCACTCACTCACTCACTCACTCACTCACTCACTCACTCACTCACTCACTCACTCACTCACTCACTCACTCACTCACTCACTCACTCACTCACTCACTCACTCACTCACTCACTCACTCACTCACTCACTCACTCACTCACTCACTCACTCACTCACTCACTCACTCACTCACTCACTCACTCACTCACTCACTCACTCACTCACTCACTCACTCACTCACTCACTCACTCACTCGCTTGCTCACTCGCTCACTCACTCATTCAATCAATCAGTCACTCAATGCACTCACTCACCGAATGTGATGTACTCGTTTTTCTCGAAGAAGAAGTGTCTGGTGGTTTGCCAAGTTCTCGTTCCAGTCATCACCTCTCTACAACGGGATACAGTGAACTCAACCAGATGTTGACTGACACTTAATACGGTAGCGATCAGAAGTACAACCAGAAAGATCTTACGAATCGGCATGCGATGGCAGAGCTCTCTCATTCTCAGTGGTTTCGATACGACCAGACACCTGTCATGGCGGGAGTGAGTGAGAGAGTGAGTGAGTGAGTGAGTGAGTGAGTGAGTGAGTGAGTGAGTGAGTGAGTGAGTGAGTGAGTGAGTGGGTGAGTGAGTGAGTGAGTAATGGAGTGAGTAAGTGAGTGAGTGAGTGAGGTAGTGAGTGATTGAGTTAATGAGTGTGTGAGTGATTGAGTGAGTGATGGAGTGAGTGAGTGGGTGAGTGAGTGAAGTGAATGAATGAATGAGTGAGTGAGTACCTTTCGATTGATAACGCTACAAGCTGCCATTGTGCGCCCACCATCGCTACCGTGCCGATTGGTTCCATGATGAACAGATACCTGAAGGCAATCAGTCAGTCAGTCAGTCATTTAGTCAGTCAGTCAGTCAGTCAGTCAGTCAGTCAGTCAGTCAGTCATTCAGTGATTCAGTCAGTCAGTCAATCAGTCAGTCAGCCAGTCAGTCAGTCAGTCAGTCAGTCAGTCAGTCAGTCAGTCAGTCAGTCAGTCAGTCAGTCAGTCAGTCAGTCAGTCAGTCAGTCAGTCAGTCAGTCAGTCAGTCAGTCAGTCAGTCAGTCAGTCAGTCAGTCAGTCAGTCAGTCAGTCAGTCAGTCAATTATGTAGTCAGTCAGTCAGTCAGTCAGTCAGTCAGTAAGTCAGTCAGTCAGTCAGTCAGTCAGTCAGTCAGTCAGTCAGTAAGTCAGTCAGTCAGTCAGTCAGTCAGTCAGTCAGTCAGTCAGTCAGTCAGTCAGTCAGTCAGTCAGTCAGTCATTCAGCCACAAACCAAGCCATGATATCGCCATACTGTCTAAATGTGCCATACGCCACATAACTCGGCACGTGCACGGCTACGGCACAAAAGCAGACGGCACAGTCCCAAACGCACAGTGCCCGTACGTGACGGTGGAATCGTGTTCGAGTGCTGCTGAATCAATAGGAGATTTGAATTTTTAAATGCGCGCCATTTTTCTCGATAATTATAACTTCACGTTTCTATTACCTACCAGAAGTTGATGATTCTAAGAATCTGACTCCAACTCAACTCATTAGTGTTCTGTACCGTTGCACTCGCAGTAATTGCTGTTTCTGAATTCAGACCAAATGTCTGATACTCTCAGGAATCGTGAAAAGCGCTCACCTCTTGTTGTACTGGTTGTGTTTGAGGAACAGAAACGCATAGCCCAGACAGCACAGCACTGCCATCACTGGCGTATAGTAGGTATTGGTCATGTAGGCAAACTTTTCGTAGGTTTCCATTTCGGGGAAACCGACGGTGAATTTGAAAACAGATAGACTCTGGCAGATCGGAATGCTGCGCGCTCGCTGATGCGTGGTCGTGCTCGGTGTCGTATCGTTCAGATTAGGTCTGCAACACTCACTCACTCACTCACTCACTCACTCACTCACTCACTCACTCACTCACTCACTCACTCACTCGTTCACTCACTCACTCACTCACTCACTCACTCACTGTACTCACTGGACTCACCTGTACGTAGTCATGTTTGACAGCCTCAACAGGTCAAGATTTCCCAGCGTTACGAACTCAGTTTCAGCCATTCTGTTTCTTCAGTAAACTTTATATTCAAATTGCCGAATCACCAGTTATTGTTGTTAGTTTTTGGGATTTCTAAAATCAACCGATGATTGATCGCATATGAAAGTGAGAATCTATTTTTAGCCCACGGTGAACAGTAAACTGTTTACCACTGAACAATGACAGTGAACAGCACTTAAAGGGACAAGCTTCATCACTCTAATTACTGTAGTTTATAGATTTCAGTCATTGCACATGGTGGCAGTGATTGATCATTAAACAGAAATTGCCACCTTAATCAAAGCACAACAATAAAATAATAAAGGTGCTGGACTATATGCTATTCTTAGACACATCTGTGTGAACCTTAGAAACAAACGTGTGCCTAATTTTATCCACAGATTATGTTGGTGTCCATACATACTTAGAAAATGGTTAGTTCAGCCGTTTCTGATAATCTAGATACTTCAAGAATGTTCATAATACAGCCAGTTAAATGATTTATTGTTGGGTGATTCCATCAGAAATTAGGTGTGATCAAAGTTAAAATAAAAAAAAAAACTTCGCGTAATTCGTTTATCTTATCACTGAGCATTGTGCCTATTATTAGGTACGTCCTATTAAAAGAAATCATCTTATCTTATGTCCTATAACAGTCAACTACAATATATTTAGCCGGCATTGTAAACAGTTTATGATTCATACATATGTATATATTTAATCTCAACACCGACTGGGACAACAACAACAACAACAACAACAACAACAACAACAACAACAACAACAACAACAACAACAACAACAACAACAACAACAACAACAACAACAACAACAACAACAACAACAACAACAACAACAACAACAACAACAACGCCGTTTAATCGGTGCTGACACAGTTCATAAACCTCAATCAGATTAGTATTATGACTTGGTTGGTTAATCTTTTCAGACAGCTTCACGTCACCGACAGCATGCCTCTTATTTTGGTCAACCCTGTACCTTCTAGACCGTATTGTGCAGGCCTAGTTTCTTCATGAACAAAAAAGTTCTGCAAACTTCATCGTAATTTTTAATCGTAATTAATTCTTCATCGTAATTACTTACTGCGGTTCACACAGCACATGGACGAAATCCTCTTAACCGGTAAAATTAAAAATAAAAGATTTACTGAACTCACCTGGCAACCGTGAATAACCTAAATATGATACTAGAGATCAGGTTTCATGATGGGTTTCGGCGTAAATTGGATAAATACATACATAACTACATGAATACATACTTGGAATTATCATTACTGTGATTACTTATAAGTTATTCATCAGGAACCTGTTTCACTGTGTAGTGTGGTATATTAATTATGTATTACATATCTGTAGTATTAATAACTTGATCGTGACATACTGTATGTACATACATATACGTACGTTGGTTGTAAAATAATTGATCTGAATATTTTTATATCCAGCGCAGGTTTGAGTGAAGGAACAACCGTTTCATGATGAGGAAAATACTGAATATAAATGTATGTAAATTCGTACTTACGAATATCACATATTTATAGCCCATCGTTGGCAATTTTCCCTTCTGTAGGGTCACTTATCTTTCCTCCGCTTTTTACTAAGCTTAGTGATATACAGCAACAAATGTTACATCGACACGGAGAAAATAATAAAATGAAATATTATAAAACCTTCTAATACAATAGTACTGAAACAAGGAGTTTGTTGGTGGCATTAAAGAAGAATTAACACGCGACATAGCGCTTTTTGGGTAAGATATGTATGTATGTACAGTATGTATCTAGACTTTGGTGATAAATCTAGGCTAATAGAGTTAGTTATGCGTTACTCAGATTATTTTCAGGTTTGAGAACTTTCGGCTTAGTTTCATCATATGTATCCAAATAACCAAATACTATAAACTAAACTATACTCAGAGATAAAAAACAATACAGACATAGAAAAATTACAGTCTGACTTAACCTCCGTTCAAAATTGGATCTCGAAAAATATCTGTATACTAAAAATATCTGCCCCAAAATCAGCAGTTTTGAGAATAGGAAAATCAAAATTCAAAGGAACCTATCAAATTAATGGTGACAAAATTCCAGAAAATGAGGTTTTTCGTGACCTAGGCGTTTTAGTCGACTCCAAATTAACCTTCTCTAATCAAGTAGAAAAACTTTGCCAAACAGCCGGAAAGCGATCTAAAGTGATTAGCAGATGTTTTTTCTCAAAAAATCCCAACTTTAATATACAGATGTTCTCAACCTTCACCCTATCCACTTTAGATTTTTGTTCTTGCATATGGTCACCATACAAATGGGGAGACAAAGAGTCAATTGAATCTATTCAAAAAGATTTCACTCGATACTTACCTGATGCAATGACATTGTCGTACAGAAACCGTTGCAGTAAATTCAATCTATTGCCACTTATCGTCAGACTGATTGTAAATGACCTGGTGGTGCTCCATAAACTTATTCACAAAAAGTTCAGGGATTTGGATCCCTCTGATTTCATTTCATTTAATAAATCTAACACCCGAGGACACTCTTTCAAAATTGTAAAAACTCATGCAGGAGCTTCATTGAGAAACCATTTAATACATAGATGTCTGAATATCTGGAATGAGCTTCCTCAGGAATTAGTTACAGTTCCATGTTCTGCTGTTTTTAGGAGAAAATTGATTGATTCAAACATCATATATAAATACGTCGAAGATATAAAACCTACTTTCTTAGATAGCCGATATGCTTGAAACACAGATCTGTAGTTTTATCACATTCCATTCCATTTACCTTTATTCGATTGAATCATTACTTTAATTTTGATCCGTTTTACAATTGATGCAAACGCGTATTATACGTTGAAAAACTGTTGTTATTCCTCTCCTTAAACCCTTTCGGTTTTCGAAATGTCCTTTAGGACAATTTCCGTATATATCGCGTCGTTATTCTCTTTTCATGTTCAATTCTAGTAATTCTTTAAACTTAATTATTTTTCATGTTTTTTACCTCTTCAATTCAGGTAATTTGTAATTCGTAATTTTTGTAAGACCGATTATATGCGAGACAAACAAATGAAATCTGAAATCTGAACCAGAACAGAAAAAATATGGTTGTTTAGCTACTGTTTCTCTCGTCGATTATTAGAGTATTTAATCGTTTCACCGGTTCACATTTATTTGGGTTATTATATTGGCCTAGATATGTACAGTATGTATCTAGGCTTTGGTGACAAATCTAAACTATTAGAGTTAGTTATGAGTTACTCAGGCATTTTCAGGATAGAATTTTCGCCTTAGTTTCATTAAATAATAATATAACTGAAATATTATGATTTTTAAACCACTGTTTCTTTCGCAGGTTATTATATAACCGTTTCACCGGTTCACAGTCATTTGGGCAACATTCTGATAGCCGTGTAAGTACAACTTCTTACCCATCGGGGGAAATGTTTGCAAAGAAACTTTGGAGTCACAGGAAGATTCCGCGAAGCTGTATGTTAGCAGAAAAGTGGACGAAAATGATAAAGACGGAAGAAATGACTCGTTTAGTAAATGAGTAGGATTCATTGATCATTCATTCTTTCATAGGATGAATATGTAGGTCATTAAACATCATTAATTATAGAACTTCCTCCATGAAGTTCAGTCGGTCAAGACGTGGGACAGTTTCTTCAACGTCCAATTATCCTTGGTAATCTATTTCTGAATCATCGTACACCGATGGTGATTACAAAAGAGATTAAGGATAAATGTCAAATAAAATCTGATTCCTCCAATGATGAGAAAGAGAGATTAGAGTGTAATCGAAAGAGGTATAGGGTCTTGGCGGACGAGCCTAACATACTACATTCAAAATATGGTACTTGTGTAGTAAACAAGCAATAATAATTTCCCAAAGTCTTGGGTGTATAACGAATAGGGTTCGAACCTGGCGAAACCAATCATGAAAAAGTATGAGACAAGGAAGTTTTTTTCCACCGTGAAAAAAAAAACAGGAAGCAAGATCAACTAACTAACTACAATCAATATGTCGGAATTCCAACCATTCACGAAGAACGGATAAAAAACTTGTTGCTGCCAGTTGCTTGTTAGTGGATCTGGAAGGTTCAAGAAGAAGTTTGAGAACAAGTTTAAGAACAAGTTTGCTGTAAGACTTCTGCGTTAATCCGGTTATTTACATCGTGTTAGTATCAAACCTTTCAAAAAGTATGACTGTTCATTAGGTTTGTATTTTTAGAATGTCGGGTGTTGGATTGAGTAGAAACGAAGACCGATTTAGTCACAGGTTCTAAGTATTTTAAGAATGACTCTAGAAGGACTCTTTTTTGGATGGAAATAAACAAAATAATTACTAATTAGTGGGATTTGTTGGACATTTTTGCTAAAAGTGGACTTCTGTTCGGCTCAGAGTTTGCCTATAAATCTACAGATTCCAGCGAACAGTATTACGGAAGAAACGGTCGATAAATAAAAGGTAAATTAGCATTTCTTGCCTTTATTGCGACAATGATGGCGGTAAAATTATTTAAAACTTCATCAAATGCGAAAATTTGTAATCACATTTTGGCGGGAATTTGAAAATCGGGACAGCGTAAAATATAAATAAATGCTGAAATGAAAAATTGAATTTGAAGTTTCATACGTTACAAAGTTTTTCAAACTCATTTTTTACTTTACAAAGTTTCATTCATTTTTGTCGCAATAATTTCCAACTCGATTGAACGAATAGTTAAGATCGTTATGTTCATTTGAACCAACCTCGAATCATGATTCTCAGTGTTTATGGAGACCTTTTCAACCGTGGTCGCAGACTAGAACTACAATAGTATAAAAATAGTCGTTTGGGTATAAAAATAGTAGTATAGAAATAGTGGTATAAAAATAGTAGTATAGAAATAGTGGTATAAAAATTGTAGTATAAAAATTGTAGTATAAAAATAGTAGCATAGAAATAGTAGTATGAAAATAGTAGTATGTAAATAGTAATGCAAAAATAGTAGTATAAAAATAGTATTTTGGGGAAAAAATGGTAGTATAAATATACTAGAATAAAGATAGTATTTAGTATAAAAACAACAGTATAAAAAAGTTTTAGTATAAAAACAAAAGTCTAAAAAAGTATAAAAAGAAAAGTATAAAAATAGCAGGATAATATTTGTCTGTGTGCATTTCTCAATACCATTTGCGGTGCCAGAATGAATAAGTCACGAGGAAAATCAAAAATCCTTGGTTGACTGTCGAATCAAAATACAGCCTTATTATCAATGGAAAACACTCATATACAGGGTGGTCCAAAAAAAATTACAACACTTTGAAGCTGAATAACTCTTAGCACAAAGATCAGATTTGAATGAAATTTTCAGGTATTATCATCAACATACTAACTTAGAAAAATATATAAAACTAAGGTGATCGGACAATCACAGCGGCCACCACGCATTAATGTTTGCGAAAATGCGTGTGGTTCAAAAACCGAGCGATTCATACATGAACATTTAGGACATGGTTTACCCGTGACTTGTGAAACAATAAACTCAGTTTTTTAGCCTGTAATCAATAAAGAGTCTTTTTTACTTATTCTGAAGCATTTGTAGTTTAAATTTTTCGTATTTTATATTTCATTCGAAAAAATCTTGTTTCAGAGGTCAAAACTGTGTGTCTTCTCCTGACATTGAAAAAGCCCTTTGTTAGCTAATTTAAAACGAAAAAATGAAAACCAATTGAACCAAAGGCTTAGATACAAACGATAAAATTTTATTAAACGTGGAATTTTTACCAATGGCTAGCAAAATCTAATGTTTCATTTATCACGTGCATATCATCTCTTGAATATGCATGCACGATTAGGCGGTTTTTGACCCATGCGCATTTTCGCGAACATTAATGCGTGGTGGATGCTGTGATTGTCCGATCACCTTGGTTTTATAAATCTTTCTAAGTTAATATGTTGATGATAATACCTGAAAATTTTAATCAAATCTGATTTCTTTGCCGAGAGTTATTCAGCTTCAAAGTGTTGTCATTTTTTTTGGACCACCCTGTATATTGCAGCATTCGGCAAGGTCTATCACTTTTTCTATCGAATCTATTGGACTAAATTACAGACCAGGGTTTTCCGGTATTTATGAAACAAAACATCTAATTGATTGCATGAGACATGCAAGAAACTGATTATGTGAGTTATTTTCTTGCCTTGTCGCGTGTCTTCCTGCATTCGTCTGAGTACATAAACAAGTTTATATTGTAATTATGTATGTATCTTATTCATCCATGGTTTTTCTATAATATAGTCGTCTAATTTTATCAGGAACCAAAACTAGGTGTTGGTGAAAAAAATTCCATGCACATAGAACTCCGTACAGAGTTTAGGAAACGTACACGGGTTTGAGAAAAGATCGAATTTTCCTGGACTTCTACCCTGTTTGTTAAGAAGAGAGGTTTGAACGACGGACAAATATGTACGTAAGAGTTTACTGTTAACTATTATCTTAAATGACTTTTGTCAGAACCACAGTCTCTCAATTGTTCTGAATTGGATGAAACTTTTCGTATTTCTGAGAAGCCATTGTCTATAATTGAGATCTGAACATTGGAATCTAGCGGGGGGGGGGGGGAGGGGGGGGTTCGTCATTACTGAAGTCAACATGGCCACCAATAGCACTATATAACCTGGTCAGAATTTCATGTTAATCCAAAACTTTCACCGTACTTGGACCCTGCTTATCTGATGTTACAGTAAGACGTCGGCGAACAATCCCATTTCGTATAGTAAAAAATTAGTCGAGAAAAAAAAGTGCGCGCATTCAAATTTAGTATCCTAATCAATTGAGAATGCTATACTGTACTGAACAAAATGGCCATTTGGCTGTCTGAGCTTGGCTAAATTCCGTTGGCTGGAAATTTTCGTTCAATCCTTCTTTCCTAACGAATATGTAATTTGATCTGACTACTCGTATGATGAACTTACTGCGCATATACATAGCTGCTGATAACTTGAACTTCACTGTAACTAGTAAAATAGTAAGTTAATAGATTATGACCTGTTTGTGCGGTGATATGAATTCGCATGACACGCTGATCAACAGCGTAACAGAGTCCGTAACAGAATCTGTAACAAAGTCTGTAACAGAATCTGTAACAAAGTCTGTAACAGAATCTGTAACAAAGTCTGTAACAGAATCTGTAACAAAGTCTGTAACAGAATCTAAAACAAAGTCTGTAACAGAATCTGTAACAAAGTCTGTAACAGAATCTGTAACATAGTCTGTAACCAACAACCTCCTTTTTGACTGTGTGAGATGAATTCAATGTCACAAAGAAAAACCGAATTATATACAAGTTTCCGCACCCTCCATTTGTGCCAACGAATCTGACTAAATATAGTCCTAGTTGGCTGCTGTTTCTCATATAAATAATTCACTCACTTGACTCCAATAATTAGTTAACGCACTTACAGTAGCACGAGTGCATTCTGGTTGATGAATGAAAAAGCTTGCGTGACCGCTTATCGCTATCAAAAACAAGTCCAAAACAGACATTGTTTATAACACTAGCGGACGACATAATCCTCCAAAGGGAGGGGGATTTTGTCAAAGAGGAATGAATCGGCAGTTTTCCGGCCATTTTAGCTACACCGTAGGGAAAAAATGAATTTTTTTAATCGCCAAAAAGGGGTAAATTCCATTTTCCCACCCCTTCTCCTCCGCCAGTGGTTTATAAGGCATGTCGACTTTATGGCGCCTTCATTGTGCCACGGTTTTGTGGTCAGACTTTAGGAACACGTACAGAAAAACTTCGTATCTTTTCTCCGGAATTTCCATTTGAGAATGCGGATTGGAGTTTTTGCCTCATCTTTGAGAAAAGCATTTGTTGATTTTTTGCAGCCAGCCCTGAACAAGTGTATATAATATGCCCCTACATCAGAAAAACGTCAAACAATCATGTTAATCAGAATCTAGCGGACTTTTTCCAAAGAAAAGAACGGTTTGGTCACGTCAATGAAACCGTTTTTTACTTTCGAATAACTTGATCTACTTTCAGATTGCGATTGGACGATTCTCTCCCCCGCTGGCGATAAACAAAAACTCGAAGAAAAGCTGTCAGCAACAGATAAGTCATTTTTGGGTTGTCTGATTGAGTTACAAAAAAACAGAAAGAAACTTTTGTGTGTGACAGACTGACTGACTGATTGACTGAATGACTGACTGACTGACTGATTTACTCACTCACTGATTCACTCACTCACTCACTCACTCACTCACTCACTCACTCACTCACTCACTCACTCACTCACTCACTCACTCACTCACTCACTCACTCACTCACTCACTCACTCACTCACTCACTCACTCACTCACTCACTCACTCACTCACTCACTCACTCACTCACTCACTCACTCACTCACTCACTCACTCACTCTCTCACTAACTGACTCACTGACGTCGCTCACCCAATCAACCAAGAGCTTAAACTGAAAATTCATAGTGAATGTTGTTTCAAGCCATTTGTTGTGCTAGTTATAGAAATATTAATACAAAGCCAACCCACGTTCTTACTGACTGACAACCAGAAAGTTCATCCAATCAAATGGAACTTAGCTGGTTATAAAAAACATTTGAACTTTATCGATGCAAGACGTATGGTAGTCAGAAAAGCAACGAACTTGATTATAAGGGTACATAGACTAACTAACTATTTGACTGAAGAGCTGACGGACTGACTGACTGACTGACAGAATGACTGATTGATTGACTGACTGACTGAGTGGCTTCTGACTAGATAACTGACGGACTGAATGAATGACTGACGGACCTGACTGATTCATTTGCTACATATGTATGTAACTTTCTCACGGAAAACTAAAGACGCTTTCGAGATTCTAGTGAAATATGAAGCACCATTTTTGGTCCGACCGTGAAACATCAGGTTGAAAACTTTGTTGGGTGAAATCAAACCTAATTTTGTGTTAAATTAATGCAAGCAAAATCATACAAGGACAATTTACAAATTCTGATTAATAAAAAACATCATAGCCCGTAAAACACCACTTTTTACACCGAACTCAGATGTTGGGCCACGAGCAAGTTCATCAAGTTGGGTGATGATGATTGGCCGGTTGAGTTGTGGTCCAATCACCATCACGCACGTTAGCCAAGTGTGTGGACCAAAAGTGAGTTTGATGTTTCATTGTCTGAGCGAAAATAGCACTTAATATTTCACTAGAATCTCGAAAGCGTCTTTACATAAAGAGCTTCTGGAGATTCAAGTGAAAAAATGACACGTTCACGTGTTCAACCCAGTGTAACTCGCACTGAACATGATGATTGCATGTTATAGCATACAGCTGTCGGGTTGAGTTGAGTCGGACAGCCGACTGTTGTGCAACTTCTGTTACATTTGATGCAGCTAACGAACGATTCACAAGTTGGAGTAGATAACACTACAACTTTTCACTTGAATCCCAGGCAGCCCTTTAAAATGGTTGGAAACCCCGGAATACCCAATGACAAACTTGACAGCGTCGTTCTGCACTTCACAGTTTATTTCAGAAAAAGCTGGCAATGTAACGCCAGTAGGCTGTTTTTGCTATATAAATAATTTACCGAAACGTCTGATAATTCAGTTGCTTCAAATTCATTCGGTTGTCACCATAGTCTATGTAAGTGTATGTACACTATGTCTACTATATAGTCTATGATGATTGATGTGCGTGTCAACACTGATTTACTGATGTTTCATTATCAAAAGTTTCGGGTAATACTGTCACTAGCAGAAACGCCAAACGAGCTTTAATTTTGTTGCAACAGACTATACTTGGACCGTTTATATCGTAGGATTGAGATACTCATCCATGGAACGTTATTGTCTCTCTCTACAAATATAGACTTTTCCATTGACTAAGCAACTCCTAGCTAACTCAATAAGCTATTAAGCTTTTGTATTGCTCAATTTTTAAAGCCAGTCCCGTGATATTCGTTGCTCCGCCACCACCAATTACCTAAGTTAAGCCACGGACTGACATTATTAAGCCAAATACAGTACTTTTGCAAAGCTGTTAGATATCTAACACTAACGTTCAATTGACTCAACAATGATATTGTTGTAGTAAAATAAACGTATGACTGTCTGACTGACTGACTGACTGACAGCCTGACTGACGGACGGACGGACTGACTAACTGACGGACGGACGGACTGACTAACTGACGGACGGACGGACTGACTGATGGTTGAAACAGATATTTTGGTTGTCTGAAACACTGACGGTTGAAAGTGAAACCGACATTGATGTGTTCTGAAACGTTGATAAGAGGAGAAATTTCCAAACGAGAAAATTTTTATCGGTGAACAATGAGTCACAACTTAACACTTATCATGTTTGAACAATTTGCCACCTGTTGAAATCTGTCCCACTGGGATTATGGCGTTTTTTTATTTCTTGTCTGCTACATACTGTACATATTACAGTATGTACGTGTCTGAGCCACAGTACATATGTACAAACAGTATGTATGGTCCAGTACGTGCCATTACATATATGTATGTATATTTACCTCCGGGCGCAGCCATACATATTCTGGTGTTGACCATCTATCAGGCATAGTATACCTAATAGTAATCTAATCATAATGCAGAACTACAGTCAGTAGTAAAAACATAAACAAGAAAAATAAGATGATACTTTTAATAATAATTCGGTTACTCCTATTCATGAAAGCTGACCTAAGAAGAAGAAGAAATATACAATTATGCGATCTAATCTGTATGTAAAAAAATTATTGCCATTATATCATTGATTATTATACGTAATACTTTATATTTTTTATACTTGAGTATATATAAAGCACTCACGAATGATTACGAGACTGAATTTAAATGAGCGCTTTAATGTTCCATAAAACTCGTATAGCCTGCCTCGCTGAGTAAGCATGACAGTTACAACATGCCGATGGCTTCGACTCAGATTCAAATAACCTAATCAATCTTGAATACTAAAGAAACTGTGTGTTTTTGTGCACTGTATACACAAGAAGACCTATGTTGTTTCTGCAAGCAAAAACGTTGCCCAAAACGTCTGATAATGAAACATCTAACACACACATGAATCATCATCACCCCATGGTATACTTTGTTAAACTATGGTGTAAACCGAGTTGGGACAAATAAACATAGTTCTACTAAGAACAGAAATGCAGGTTTTAGACTCCTAGAAGTTGATCGAATTAGTTGACGATTAGTTGGGATTGTGCTACGTTAAACCACAGGTCGCGAATAACACGCTTACAGCTATTTACCGGTCGTGAAACAACAATTGGAACTAAAAATAACACAAGAATAAGTAAGCTCTGGTCTTGCAAAAGTTTTTTTGGAGATCAAATGGAAGTAAAAAAAGAAAATAGAGAGAAAAAAAACAGTCAAATCGTAAAACTATCGACCTAAGTATTCACGATTTTGTTCTTGGAAAAACCTTTTTGGTAAAAAGTTTTACAGCAGATTTACCTTTCTTTGTTTCAGTTTATTTGATACATATCTGAAAGAATACATTAAGAAGCACACTCGTTGTTTGGCCAGTTACTTGGGTTACTTTAGTATCGTTATGCGAATTTCCATCTGAATTTTTTTTTTCACTGAACAGGAAAATAGAGTGGGGTGTGGTGGAAATAGAGGGGGGGGGTTACTATGAAACAGACTCAGATCATGAATGTGTATCGTTATGTGTCATAAAAAGGTTCATAAGTCAAGATTTTCAAAAAAACCGGTTTGAGTAGCATGCTACTATGAACAGTCTATGAAAAAACAAGTGCCGGGCAAGCCTGATCTCATAGGGAGGGGAATCTTCCCGAAGAGGGGAGAACTGGCAGAAATAAGGTACATATTTTTATCTGCACCTCAAGGAACAAATTCTACTTTTTGAAACCGTCAATGAGTGGGAAAATCTACTTTTCCCTCCCCTTCTGGACCGCTAGTGGGAATAACATATGTAATTGTGGTGTTTACGAAAGCCGAACAAATTGAATTTCGAACCGGCTTTTGAGTTCAATTGAATTACAAAAATACATTCACTACGGTGATTGTCATTATTGTGATAGACTCCATGAATTCAAAAGTATGATTACCATACCACAGTTTTAGATATGTAAACAATAGGCTTCATAATTGATTATAAGAAAGGGTTTAAAACTGCGAGAACCCATGGCATGGCCAGAACCAGATTATCAAGTTCAGAACCGGATTCTCAACTAAATAATTTTCTGTGCCACGTTTTGGGTTTTCTTTGGATTCTGGTTTTTGTGTTAAAAACATGCATTTACTGGTCTGGTTTATTAGACTTCGGCTTAGGATGGGCGTTGGCCCAGACAGTGCGTTAACAATAAATAATGCCGGGTATGAGGCTAAGAGTCAGTTTTCAGTTTAGGCTTAGGCTCTGTATTTGGTAATGGCTTGGACACACAGCGCTGGAGCCTTTGTTAAAAGCACAGCCTAAGCCTAAACCTACACTGAAACATAAGTTTTATGCCCCCGCGTTAGAACGTTAACCCGTTGGTATGCAGCGATAGCCCTAGAAAGTAATAAAACACAGAAAATCATGCCGGCAACGGTCAAGCAATCAATACATATTCTAGTTGCATACTGTAATTACATCTAAATAATATAGTAGATTAGTAATAAAAGGATAACAGGAGAAAACTAGATTGATAAGACAATTTTGTTACCGACTTTAGGCAGTCAAATACATACATACAATGCAGTGCCTATGATTATCACTGTTATAGATAAACTACACACGTATTCAATAGATGCATACTGTAATTACATCTGAAGAATATAGTAGAATAGTACTGAACGGGTTATAGGAAAAAACTAGATTAATAAAAAAATATAAATCACACGGCTGGAAAAGTGCATTTAAATTTATTAAGTTGAAGACTTTGAGTATAAAGGCTAGAAAATAAGTTCGTAAAATTAAGCTTTCGTGATTGACGATTTGGTGACCGACTTTATGCAGTCAAATACAAAGCATTGCCTATGATTATCACTGTTATAGATAAAGTACATATTCAATAGTTGCCATTGGCGGACGAGCCAAACCTCCAAAGGGAGGGGAATTTTGTCAAAGAGGGGGGAATCGGCAGTTTTCAGGTCTTTTTACCCACACCTTAAGGAACAAACTCTACTTTTTGAAACCATCAAAGAGGGGGAATTCCACTTTTCCCTCCCCTTCTCGTCCGCTGTTGATAGTTGCATACTGTAATTACACCTAAACAATATATAGTGCTGACAAACTTCTACAAGAAAATTCCCGCTTGTAACAGTTTGTCCTGCATAAATGCGAATTATGGATTTACACAAAAACTAACTTTAGGTTCTAAGCTCACCTCACATTGGGCTAGTGAAACATCGATTTTATGTAGGACCTATTTTAGTTTTTTTACTACTTTGCTAGTTTTTTACTACTTTACTAGTTTTTTGCTATGAAAGCTGTTTTAGCTATTTTTAGCTTGAATAACGAGAAATAAGATAAAAATGAAATAAAGTGATGTTTTATGAATCCAATATAAGCTTCGAACCACCTAAATTTTATTTTTTCTACAGAATGACTTTTAAATTGTGTGTGTGAATCCATATTTCAAATTTGCGCCGGAAAATTTTTACAATCGAAACACTTATAATAAAACTTTGTCAGCACTATAGCAGATTACTACTAAGACGAATTAAAGGAGAAAAACTAGGTTACTGACGAATAAAAACAATACGAATGCAAAAAAAACAAATAGCAGAGTTCGCGTAGAAAGACTAGTAAATAAACAAGTGTAAATCACTCGTAAACAAGTGTCACTAGTAAAGTAATCAAGTACCATTGTTGATTGAATGAATAAACAACACTTACAAGTCACCAAATTAGATCTTGTTAAGTTGACTTGAGAGTTGAGACACAGACCATAACCCGTTACTCTGGGATTTCTGCTACTGCCCGTTCGTTCATACAACCCTCTTGACCACTACGAAAACAACTGATAAGATACATTTTATTGTTCCTTGATGGCTTAAGGCAATGCAGGCAATGCCCGTAAAGGGCGCGCATTCTGTAATCATGTTGTTATGATTACAGTTATGCGTGCATTGTTCTCATATATTCGCATTGGCCGAGTAATCGGATCGGCAATAGCCTGCCAATTAACGTCGGTTTATCGGTCCAACATATCGTGGAGGCGTTCTTGGCCGAACAGGCAGTCGTTTCCTTTAACCGGATGTCCGGCGTACTGCATAACCATAAAAAAGAAAATAAATAGCGCTCTGAGAATCAAAAATAAACATTTAGTGCACAATAGTCCCAATTTGAAACAGCAGCTGCATCTAATGCATATGATGACGCGCGTATAACCTATCCAGGATTCCAGGGTATCTTGTTACGCAGAAAAATTTTAGGCGCGCAGTTTGAATTCAAACCCACTTTCGGTCTGCGCCAATTTAAAAATACTAATTTCATTATGTCACATCAGACTTAGAAATTTTTTTAGCTTTGGGCCTAACTCGATGTAAGTGTGGTAGCGGGTCTAAGAAAATTTGATCAAGCTATACATATAACACTCTCAATTATGTAGTTAGAAGACGAGTTGTTAACATGCTGAAGAATAACCAGGAATGCGCTTCGGTATCCGGAAACCAGAGATAGACTATTAAAATAGACTGAGCTCGTTTCGGAAACCCCACTTGCCCCTTGCGTTCTTTCTATTGGGCTTGCCCGGCAGTGGCACCAGCGAACGAGAAGGGAAATTCCCCCTCTTCGGCGATTTCAAAAAGTAGAATTCGTTCCCTAAGGTTTGTATAAAACGGCCGGAAAACCGTCAATTTGCCCTACCCCCTTCTTTGAAGAGATTTTCCTCCCTCTGGAGGGTTAGCTCGTCCGCCAGTTACTGGATGAAAAGATATGAATGGAGCCAATCTACAGGCGCTGGCATGTTGGAAAAAAACATTTTTATACCACAGAAACGTGAGGAACACTATTCAATCATAAGAAACCTTCTCTCAAACTAAGCTTATTTGTGTTCCAATTGAGCTATACATAAGTTGCTTACAGTCGATTAATAAGTCGATTGCCAACACAAGCGACGAAACTAGTTCTATATTCTAGTAAAATCTTTACTTCAACAATTCTTTTCAGTCGAAGCGTTTAGGTTTCGTATCACCTAGTAGTACTAATGTTTTCGTTTTCAATCGTCCTCGTTTTTTCTCATTCAGTGAGTTAAGTATCTCCTAGTTTTACTAACGTCCTCGTTGTTTTCCGTCCACTCATGAAATTTATCACGTTTCAGAACGCACAAACGAATCTTTTTGTTTGGCTTTCTTGTTGCTTGTTGGATTCAATAATGTTACAATGGACACATTTCACATTATAGGTTTCCGATTGGATTAAGATTTATTTCTGGGAAGTGGTCACTCACGTATCTCCGTAATTAATTGATCATGTCATGGGCACGGACGAGTCGATCCTCCAAAGGGAAAGGCATTTTGTCTAAGAGAGGGAATTGACAGTTTTCCGGTCATTTTAACTACACTACATACATAAATATAAAAAAGTTCTACTTTCTGAAAAAATGCTAAAGAGGGGGTATTCCACTTTTTCCCCACCCCTTCTCGTCCGCTAGTGACCATGAGGAAACCATGATCATGTCATGAGGAAACATACAGTAAATCGTATCCAGCTTAGGACGATGGCGATAATCAAGTCCATAAATCACTAGTTCGTGTTTCATTCTTGCGTCTTAAGATGATTCATCTTGAATCACCGAATGTACAAACCACCCCAGCGAAACGATGTTCGATTTTTTCCAAAACCACGGATTTGACTAAAAACAACTTCGTATGTGCTAAACTCTACGCTGATTCAATTATTATTTTTAGATTTTGCACGAGTCCGCTGTAAATCATGGGAACGCAACTTTTCTGACAGCGAGCCAAAACAAGTTAGTGGAAATTTACCTACAGCGATGAAGTTTTATTAGGCTCGCTGGGGTGCTTTTTAGTGCCAACGACTCTTAAGAACCTAAACCGTTTGATGAAGATTTTTTGAGTGAATATAAAATAATGATTAAATAATAGTACCATGGAACAAACACTACATAATTAAGCCAGTACCTACATATGTATATGTATTCGCATCAATATGATAGGCTTTCTTACTGTGTATTTACTCACTTAATTAGGGAATTCTTATCTATCATTATTTGTTTGCATAAAAAAATCATGCGAAGATTTCAGTTTTTCTAGATTAATTGGTGATTAGCGCTTTACCGTATGGTTTACATATTGACTACTATGATCACTGACTGATTGGAACTATTTTTAGTCAGTATCGTTCTAACTGAAACTCCCAGGGAACATCATTAACATACTAACGTTGAACAAAACATACAAATAAAAGTTGATCGGAAAATCACAAATATGCCTTGAACAAATAAAGTCATATTTCGGTCCAATCGGGATTTGTCTAAATGGTCGTTTGTCCCATACAATACAGGTGATGGGTTGAACTGAGTTCAGATGTTTCAATCATCACGTTCAGACAGGAAAAACTGCATGTATCTTTTTCACTAGAAACTCAAATTGTTCATGGGCTCTCCTTCAAGCGTCAATAGATTATAAAAGCCGTCCCGCACCCATTTTGCTCATAAAACACGATGCCATGAAGTCACGGTGCATTAATTTTAACACCAACTGTCCTTTTTGAAACACCATATGGCCTATCCAGGGTTTCTTGATACAATTCCTAACCAAGTAGATACAGAAAAATATTTGGTCACTGAGAAGGGAAGATGAACACAAAAGTCAACAAAAGAAATATGATTGGTCATTCAGTATGGTTTTTATGTGGATAGAACGACTACAGTATGTGTTTTGTATGCGTCCCCTTTTCAGCGATTCTTGTCACTCAATGATGACAAAAAGTTCGATGTATGGTACTAGCGGACAAGAAGGGGAGGGAAATGTGGAATTCTCTCCTCTTTGGCGTTTCCAAAAGATAGAATTTGTTTCCTAAGGTGTAAGTGAAATAGACTGAAAACAGCTGATTCCCTCTTTTTGACAAACTTCCCCTCCCTTTGGAAGATTGGCCAGTGGGTAAGGGAAATACAAGAAGATAAATTTCCAGATTAAGATACGTTGGACAAGCTGAATATATACATGTTGATGGGATTTACCCGAAGTCC
Organism: Daptonema setosum; assembly: GCA_964036265.1. NCBI lineage: Eukaryota > Metazoa > Nematoda > Chromadorea > Monhysterida > Xyalidae > Daptonema > Daptonema setosum. The sequence continues at coordinate 2,141,526 of OZ038447.1, read as the reverse complement.
GATATCCTTAATCCCAACTGAAGGCCGGTTGAACAAATAATCAGAATCTGTTTGAACATGACAACTCAATCACTGGCGGTCTAGCTAACCCTCCAAAAGGAGGGGAATTCCGTCAAAGAGGGGTAATCGGTAGGTTTCAGGCCATTTTCGAACACTTTAGGGAACAAATTTTACTTTTTGAAAACGCGAATAGGGGGAAATTTACCCTTTTCCACCCTTCTCTATCGCTGGTGATTGCAACGATACTCGGTCGTTATCGAAACGATCATATATTAGATGTATAGTCAATCCAAGGTTTCTTGTTAGTCAGAAACGTTTCGAGAGGTCAGAAATTTTAATAAAAAAAAGATTTTGACGGGCGTTTAATTTTTTGAGAAAAATTCTGCTTTTCACAGGACATTTGGACGAAATACTAATGCTGTGCCTGATTATTCATTTTTGTTGTGAATGCGTAACAGGTCCATAAATTTTTTTCCGATAACAATAAACCCTGAGCTAAGTATGTACATATGTACATATCTTGATCGGAAAAGTACCAGACGGGAATACGGTTTTGCTGTAAAAACTCACCCTTAAATGATTTTTTTTCAGTTAAATATTGAATTCGCTCCCCCGATTTGTGTTCGGTTTACAACGGTTCGCTAATGTTACGACAGATTTCACACGTTTTGTTTGTGATACAGCTTTTATGTATGTTCAGATTGAATTGAAAGCATGTGAACACCGAATTTCCAAATTTCAGTTGTCAATTCGGAAATCCCCCCTCTTTGGAAATTTTAAAAAATTTATTCTGTTCCTTATGGTGTAGGTAAAATGAGGTAAACGAGGTAAGACACATCTGTTAACAGAAGCCAATGTCTTTCAACCATCACGTTTACTAACTGATGTCACGAAAAAACCAGCCCTATATTCAAAATAGAAACACGTTTATAATGCATAGAATACTGTACCTGCCATTAGATACGGTTAGTCGCTTTCTAAAAATGCATAGACAGGATCGGTGCGTAGAGTGCCATTCCAAGCTTTGCCTGAAACATGTCTATTCGCATTTAGTCTACTAATGAATCAAGAATGGCATACTGTATAAAACATGTTAAAACTGACATATTAAAGGGTCGTGTTGACCCTGATTGAACATTAATCTGGCTGGATTACTACCAACCAGGATACTAGCGGACGAGAAGTTGAGGGAAAAGTAGAATTCCCGTTCTTTGCCGAATTTGAAGAGTGAAGTTTGTTTGTCAAAGTTTAGGTGAACTGGCCTCAAAATTGATATTTCCCCCTCTTTGGGAAGATTCCCCGACCTTTGGAGGTTTGGCTGGTCCGCTAGCGAATCAGATTAGTCCGGAACATACATTTTGAATACCGTAATTCAGCTGCGCATCAGAGAATCAGAGAATAGAAATTTGATAATTCCGGTGGTTGCACTAGCGGATGAGAAGGGGTGGGAAAAGTGGAATTCCCCCTCAAATGTGGAATTTGTTCCCTAAGGTGTAGGTAAAATACCAATTTTCTGCTAATTCCCCCATCTTTGGAGAGATTCCCCTCCCTTTGGAGAATTTGCTCGTTCGCCAGTGGGTGGTTGAACATACATAGGCCACGGATCTCTTGTTTTCAAAACTCCAATGCCTTCAGAGGGAAAGCAAAAGTCGACAGATGAATATAATGATTCTGAAACATAACATTGAAATGTGGATAGAAGAATATTTAGATGATACAGTATGCAGAAAAACTTGGTGAGTGACAAGCAACGATCAAACTTGAAATGACATGACAAAGAAATTACCTAAACATTTCTATGATGGGTCTGCGTCCCAATAAATTGTTTTCGAACCCAGAGGCCTTGATTATATATTTAGGCTAGCATTTTAGCGACTGGACGACGAAGACCAGTGGAACACGAAGATGACGTCCGACGAACTGTGTCGTCAATCCCGAGAGACCAGAAAATACATGATTGTCAATCACTAGCGGACGAGAAGGGGAGGAAGAAGTGGAATTATTCCCTCTTTGGCAGTTTCAAAAAGTAGAGTTTGTTCTCTAAGTTGTAGATAAAGTAGCCTGAAAACTTCCAATTCCTCTCTCTTTGGAAATTTTCCCCTGCCTTTGGAGGTTTCGCTGGTCCAGCAATGTTGTCAACCCTGGATGTCGAACCAGAATAAATGACTGTCATCACTGCACCCGAATGTTTCGAGTATAATGTAAAAATACAAAACACAAAGAAACACGTATGCAAGAGAGAAGTTCTTTTATTGGGAAATGTATAAAATGATTGCCAATAACTACTGGTTTAGTTGTAATAAGTAGTTTGTTCTTTGCTATACTCCAGCTAGCTACAGCTGTTTTATTTTCCCACGTTTACCATACTCACTGTACATATTGTATCAAGTCTACAAAGAGAGGGAATGGGCAGTTTTCAGGCAATTTTACCTACACCTTAGAGTATAAACTTTACTTTTTGAAAATGCCAAAGAGGAGGGAATTCCACATTTTCCCACCCGTTCTCGTCCGTTAGAGTATCAGGTTACTGTATTTCTTATCTAAAGCGGGGACTGGCTACTCATCTGTAGCATTTCTGAAGAAAGTTTGTCAAACCTTCGCGTACTACAGTTTATCTCAAGTTTGCATTAGAAACTTCGATTCAATTGTTTTGCTTTTACAGGTAAAAAAGTGTGGTGAAGAAAAAAAACGAATACAAAGATTACCTAAACATCATAACAAATCCCAAGCATTCTATGAACATCCTATGTACACTAATATTTTGATTCACAAAATACTGGATTGACAGTTCTAATACAGTGATATTGGAAGTTTTTTTCCTTCACATCCAAGATTTTTAATAACGTTTGTATGTACCAGATGCAAGCCTCATCATGAGCATCGCAGAAGGCAAGAGCCTCAAACATACTTCATGGTTATGGTCAAGTACTGATAAAAATGTACAATAATAACTTGACAACAAAAACAAACTTGACGACCAGTCAAACATTTGTTATTATAGCTGGCAGCTTTTAATGATTGTCGTAACTGGAATCATTAGCCCGCGGCACATAAACAGACTTGGATCCTATATTTTTTATATATAAGATGTTTAGCTGGGTTCCTTGATTAATAGCCCGTGGATTTTTACGTATCTGTCGAACAGACGAGTATCGTTCGTCGGGAAACATGTATGAGTGAGTGAGTGAGTGAGTGAGTGAGTGAGTGAGTGAGTGAGTGAGTGAGTGAGTGAGTGAGTGAGTGAGTGCATGGGTGAATTTGGTTAGAGTAATGAAACCATTAATATACATGTAATAAAAAGCATACAGAACGTTGTGTAAATATTGATCACGAGCATTTCAACTCAGCCGATGTAAACCATAAATGTTCTTTGAACTAAATCGTTGCAAAAATAATCTTTTTTATACTCACTCACGCACGCACTCACTCACTCACTCACTCACTCACTCACTCACTCACTCACTCACTCACTCACTCACTCACTCACTCACTCACTCACTCACTCACTCACTCACTCACTCACTCACTCACTCACTCACTCACTCACTCACTCACTCACTCACTCACTCACTCACTCACTCACTCACTCACTCACTCACTCACTCACTCACTCACTCACTCACTCACTCACTCACTCACTCACTCACTCACTCACTCACTCACTCACTCACTCACTCACTCACTCACTCACTCACTCACTCACTCACTCACTCACTCACTCACTCACTCACTCACTCACTCACTCACTCACTCACTCACTCACTCACTCACTCACTCACTCACTCACTCACTCACTCACTCACTCACTCACTCACTCACTCACTCACTCACTCACTCACTCACTCACTCACTCACTCACTCACTCACTCACTCACTCACTCACTCACAAACATTTGCATTGATGACCCGACGATTGCGTTCAACCCCGTTTCTGTTCCTTAACCTGGCGATCAGCGATTTTTACTTCATATTGCGCCACAGTCAACAACCGGGAAGGGTGACTGACTGACTGACGGACTGACTGGCTGACTGACTGACTGACTGACTGACTGAGTGACCAGTCATCAGACTGTTTGTCATTATCGCATCGCCGATATACAGACACCTCTTGGGAGGAACGCTTTTTCCAGCAGCTGGGCAGTCGGTGGACGTCCGGCGTGGGTCAATAGAAAATCTCGTGGAGACCCCCAACGGGGGGGGGGATAACCCCCAACATCCCCCAACTTGCGACGGATGTTCAACGACACGAACCGTCATAGGGAGTCGTTTATTATTATTAGCATTATATAACAGATGATCGAATGTTTGCCGCCGATTCAATAAAGTGAAACGGACACTTGCGGACGAGGAGGGGAGGGAAAAGTGGAATTCCCCCCTCTTTGGTGGTTTGGAAAATTATAGTTTGTTCCTTTATGTGAAAGAAAAACCCTAAGTTCTGTCAATTTCCCTCTCTTTTGAAAGATTCCCCTCTCTTTAGAGGTTTGGCTCGACCGCCAATGGGCGAGGGGTTATTGTATAAAATTTTCAGTTCAGGAAGGGAGGGGGTGGGTGGGTGTAAAATTTTTAGACTGGTGGGTCCGGTGAAATGGAGGACGGCTCCGTACAGCTGTGCGTACTCATTGAGAATGTCAAAGTATATGATATGACGAAGGATGACTGACTGACTGACTGACTGACTGACTGACGAACGTATGTACGGACGGATTTTGCTGAGGAACGGACAGTCAGTCGGTGCGTCAGCTAGTTAGTCTGTCAGTCAATCAATCAGTCATCAACGATATGTCGGTACAAAGCCGTGTAATGGTATGGATTAGAGACCGATGGTTAACGACGAACGTACTAGTGGTCAACTGATTGGCTGGTCTGTCATTTGATGACTGGCAACTGTAATTTGACAGTAATTTTTTTGATTTCCGTGAGTTTGTCAATCAGACATCATAGGAGCTCAGAAGTAGCGGGTGAAAAGAAAGATTTCCTACCGATCTTCCATATAATTTAAAATTTTCGGATAACGTCAAATCAATACTCACATTTACTTTAATCTTTACTCATAAATTAGGATTAAACTTGGAAAAATGTTTCAGTACAGTGGAATGCTAAGCGTGTCGTTTGTTCAAACTTCCTGTAACACTACTATATATTTGTTTACTTCGTCGAATTGTTTTTTTCTTGTGTGGTATTTGTTTTACGCGTTGTGGTTGTTGGTTGTTGATCTGTTTAGTTGTGCTGATGGGACATTCAGCTCATTATAGCATAGAAAATTGTTTTAATTGTAACATTTAATGCTATTATAATCAACAAAGCTTGAACAGTTATGTTGCGGATTAGTGCATTTTTCTAGAGCAATATAAAATGTTTCGTTATGCAGTGTAATCCCGATGCAAAAATATTTCAGTGTTTGCTGGTACTATTGATAATTTTAGGAGTACTGTCAGATCGGTTTGTAATACTGATGGTATAATAATAATGATCTGTGCTGATTGGCTCAATGATTTATCCAACCAATGTGGCAATGGTCGCGACTATTCATCGCGTGAAACATAATTTTGTCATAAACTGCCTATGTAGACCGGACAATGAATGTTGTCTATCAAACCTTTCTTTGTAAAACTTTTCCCACATAATAAATACTCTGACGGGCTTTTCAAATTGAATTTTTCAACAAATTATCCCAACTTCACATCACCATCACATTGTTCTACGAATGCACACATAACGCCCCATATAGTGATACAAGCATTCGCTATGTTGACTTAAGCCATGAGTAATCAGGAATTGGGCTTACCTCACTCACACACATACGCCTGCGGGCTTAATTCGACAGCGGACGGTCAACTTGAACAGGCACCTTGGGGGATCTCCCTAAAACGGTGAAACATCTGGCTGGATGAAAAATCAATCAACGTTTTCAGAAAATCAGTTAAAATTTTTGAAATCCAGTGAATTTTGTGATTTCATCCGCACGCAGGTTGATCGACCATCCTTAAAGTATCCGATGATCACTTTGGCACACTTTGGATACTCTGATGTAGAGCATTAGCGGGCGATAACGAGAGGGAAAGAAAAATCCCCCCTCTGTGGCAGTTCCGAAATGTAGACTTTGTTCCCCAAGATGTAGGTGAAACAGAATCAAAACTGCTAGTTCTCATTCTTTGATAAAATTCCCCTCCCTTTGGGAGTTTGTCTCGTCCGCCCCGTGATGTGGAGTATTTGAGTTTGGCGGGTTTTGAATTGGATTGGATCAGGTGTGGCGCATTGTTTGGATTGGTTACATAATCATGTTATGTATGGGTGGTGATCGTGCATAGTGATTTGATGGTATTGGGTGACGGTTGTGGAATTGAAATCGAAATTCCACTCAGAGTTTACAATAACACTCAATGAATGGACCCAATAATGTTCTTTCTTAACCATCATTTGAGAGTCGTTTATATTTTTGGGAGACGTTTTGTTGCCATTCCTCTATCCTTCTTTTGTTTCAAACTCATCTCGAACCCGGGTTTGAAGTATATATGGTTTCGATGTTAGGTATTTCATTGTTAATTTTCTACTACATAATACGAATGAGGGTGGGTGTTTTATGTACATAGATCGCACAACACGCCCTGGTTTATTTTCAATTGTTTTGAGGATATGCAACATAACATACTGTTTGTAAGGTAGATTCCGTTCTTTCGTCTTTAATAGCCTCAACAAGTCGTTTGCTTCTTCAATTCATCGCGATTATAACCGTAACCACAGCTCGAGTTACATATAAACATTCAGGTTTTCCTGGCACACCCTGTAGCTTACCGTAATGAAAAAAGTCACTGTTGTAGCTCACGTTATTTCGCTGAAAATATGGCAATTTTTTTTCATTGACGTAAATTTTACTTCAGAAACAGTATAAACACGTATGTATACTTTTTACACTTGCACATTAGTTCACTACTTTATTCAATCATTCGTTCATTTATTCATTCATTCATTCATTCATTCATTCATTCATTCATTCATTCATTCATTCATTCATTCATTCATTCATTCATTCATTCATTCATTCATTCATTCATTCATTCACCCATTCATTAATTTATTCACTCTTCCTTTGTGTATTCTGTTTACCAAATTCATTTATCACCCATTGTTTGCGTGGGTGTGAATAATCTCACTTATACAGCCCGAAAAGACAACAATGAACTTCAGAAGTTTACTGAACACCTACATAATTTTCCCTCTCAACAGTAGTGGATGAAAAATACTGATTATTCCGGTTATCTTTTGAACTGTTACTAGAATTATTTAGAGGGAATCTTTTCTACTAGAATTTTTCAACACTCCATCATGTTGACCGATAGAAACCAGATTTTGTGCGGTGTTTGTTTGCTTCAGATTTACTAGGCTTTCTCAGTTCACCAGAAAAAAAAAGTTGTTGTCACTGCTTCAAAGGTTCCGAACTACGCCTACAGTACATCATACTTGACGAACAAAAGATAACCATGGCACAAACTTTCTAAAATTGTACGAAATATGATGAGCATGAAAAACTACGAATGTGAAGTTTGTTTCGTCTATTATCATTGTTTCTTATTTTGTTAAAATGTGAATTTTTTTAAGTTGACCAAGATAGTTTTTTGGTAAGTTTTTCTTCCTCTTTCATGTGGATGTTATTTATCAAAATTCTTATCCAATTAAATTGCAACCTAACGAATGTATGTTTACTGTTTTATCACTTCATATATTTAAAGAAGTTTTCTTACAGAAACGATTTACAGCTTCTCTAAAAATTCAGATCAACAGTTTAAGCATTTTTCAGATAGAAAAGGCAACAGCGCCCAAAATGAGGCGTTCCACGAAATTTATATACTTCTTACTTTTGGTGGCGATCTCAAAGATAAATGGTTAGCCCACGCACTTAATCAATCACTCATTTACTCACTCACTCACTCACTCACTCACTCACTCACTCACTCACTCACTCACTCACTCACTCACTCACTCACTCACTCACTCACTCACTCACTCACTCACTCACTCACTCACTCACTCACTCACTCACTCACTCACTCACTCACTCACTCACTCACTCACTCATTCACTCACTCACTCATTCCTTCACTCACTCACTCACTCACTCACTCACTCATTCATTCACCAATTCACGTGTTCAGCCATCAACGCACCGGAGTATCGAGCTAATCAACCATGCAACATTATAACTGATATTTATTTGGTAAACGATGTTGACGACAGCGGCGATCATCGCCAATTCCTAAAATGCCAACCAACAGGGCATGGGTTCGTGTCTGTCGTTCGTTGTTGTTGTTGTTGTTGTTGTTGTTGTTGTTGTTGTTGTTGTTGTTGTTGTTGTTGTTGTTGTTGTTGTTGTTGTTGTTGTTGTTGTTGTTGTGGTTGTTGTTGTTGTTGTTGTTAGGGTTGTTGTTGTTGTTGTTGTTGTTGTTGTTGTTGTTGTTGTTGTTGTTGTTGTTGCTTTTTTATAATAATTTATATTGTTATTCTTATTTTTATAATCAACGGAGTTTAACCATCATATTCGATTCAATCGTATGTTTAGAAACTGTACATTACAACAGGTATCTGTTATATTTTCAAATCTCTCTTGGTTGTTTACTTGATAGTTTTTTATATTGCCGCTACAAGACATGTTCACTGTTTTTAGCAACAACGGTTTCTGGCAGACCAAGTTCTGTCCGTACGGTCAATCGTTCGACTACATGCAGCAGATGTGCATGCCCGGCCGTCTTCCAGCCGAACGCGCCGTGGCGACTGCGCCAACACCGACGACGTCGACTGAAGTCAGACTCGGTGAGCTGAGGGCGGATCAGCCCCTTAAGCTCGTCCACTGGGCCACTTATACCAACACTTCACCCTCGTTGTTGTTGCTACCCAACGCACCGGCTTCGGGCTTACCCCCGGCACTACCTTCAGTGGCTTCGGTACTACCCCTGGCTTCACCCTCCGTGGTGTCGCCATCTCCCACACCTGCACCCGTGCACGATTTTGTCAAATTCGGTGAGCCTTTATCCGTCCCCCGATTCCCGAGTTCCACTTCTGACACGGCTTGATAGGCTTTGGATAGATTTGACGCACCGACGATACAACCAGAAAGCGGCATGCACCGCTGAACGCGTTGTACATAGGGCTAGAGTGATCGTTGAGTAGTGATGGCTCCTTTTACCAGTGCTCTATTCTTAATTGACTCGCTTCATAGTTAGGTCTTCCATTAACATGTTTTTCGCTTAGAATCGGTTGCCTGCTCCATTAGCAATGTGGTTTGACTTAACTTCTTAATAATCCTGATTTTCGTTCATCAGTTTTCTTATCATCGGTGATAACTCTCTTTCTCTCAAGAAGTTTTTTTTTTAGTTTTTTTCTTTTTGCTTGTTCAGCATTCGAATAGTCGAACGATCACTCGTCCGTTTGTATTTCATCGTCGAACAGGGCAACGTTGCTCAAGATCGCTTACCAACGCTTACATGTACGCACTTCATTATACGTACATATAACACTACAGTTACCCAGTCTTGAATCAGCTTATGTGGGTCCCGGTTTCGTTCTACCATCAATCTCTGTTATGTTAATTTCTCATTTGACTAAAGAAGCAGCATAGTCTTTTCATCCGCTGATGTTTTTTTGCTTAAATTTAACCCATGCAAAGAACCATTGTTTATTTAACCCAATTGATATGTATTTTAACCACTTGTGACGCTTGAGACCGACATTATAGAACCTAAGATTCCAGAGCTTCAACACTCATAATCGTAAAGATCAAATGTCCAACCTTCATGCACTGCCAACCTTTTATTTTTTAACTGCCACATCTTTCCCATTCACCACACTCACAACCCACCATTTCCTGGCACCCGAAATTGCAGCTCTGATCGGCCAAACTTGTGCCACGGGCGAGACGTGCCTCGGCGGTGCCATTTGCGATCTGATCGACTTCCGCTGTTTGTGCCCGATCGGCACCCGCGCCAACATGGAAACATTCATCTGTGAACCAATGGAGTCACCCAACACCCCACCGACTACCCGTCGTCCACGACCGACCATTTTTGTCCAGACGACCCCTATGTGGACACCACTCCCTCCATTTACTCGACGTCCCGCAGGACCCGCCATCGACCCGACCCGACGTCCCGTTTGGCCTCAACCACAGCAGCCCGAGGAATCGACGACTATGCGACCGGTTTGGACCCGACCCGTGACCAGGTCGCCCGCCGGTCCCGACTTCACACGATGGCCAACGAGAGCCACCGAGCAGCCGCAGTTCAATACCCAACCACCTTACACTCGTCCGCCTTACACTCAACCACCCTATACTCAGCCACCATACACTCAACCACCCTATACTCAGCCACCGTACACTCAACCACCCTACACTCAGCCACCCCAGATTTACACAGAGCCATCCACCACAACCACAACCACCCAACGACCGACTACGACGACCACTACTCAGCCACAACCTGTACTTGGTTATTATAATTTTCAGTCAATTTTTATTCTGTTGATTTAGTTTTTCTTTTGTTAAACACATTATAATTTTCACCACATAGTACTGACACATCGTCACGCATCCTCATGCACCGCTAAAGTATTAAAAAAAGAACTTTTTTTGAAGGTGGTACTTAGCAGTTAACAATGAAGGAAGATATAGAACATTATTCACGCATATAATCATTAATTGTATCTGAACTATAGTTGGTCCGGGCAGCAGCTGTCGTAACGGCCAGATCTGCTCGGGAGGTAGCCTCTGCAATAACGTGATAGGTGCCTGCATGTGTCCAGATAATATGGCTGAGGATCAAGGATTCTGCAAGCCGATTCCACCACGTAATGGTTAGGTAGTGAGTTATTCAGTGAGTTATTCAGTGAGTTATTCAGTGAGTGAATGAATGAATGAATGAATGAATGAATGAATGAATGAATGAATGAATGAATGAATGAATGAATGAATGAATGAATGAATGAATGAATGAATGAATGAATGAATGAATGAATGAATCAACGAGTGAATGAATGATTAAATGAAATTGTATTAATCATGTGAAATTCAGTTGAGCTCGGTGATAACTGTGGCAGTCTCTCAATCTGCCTCGGCGAATCCACATGCATCAACGGCATCTGCCAGTGCCCGCCACCGTTACAACAACGTGGACTGCAGTGCGTTGCTAAGAAAGTATCAGTGGAAGTCGGTTGGTCTTGTCAACCTTCTGACTTTTTCGTATCAAGTTTCACGACATGCTGCAACTCATTTTCTTGAAGCATATAAAGTATACAATGGAGTTGAAAGTTAGTTGCACTCGAAAACCGAAGTTTAACTTGGACGACCGACAGTTTTCTTAATCTCAATCTCAATCTCAATATCAAATATATCAATCTGTGTAACTTGTTATTTGAATTGGTCGCATTATACGAGTACGCGAAATTCCAAATCCCAAAAATTATCCTACAACTTTTATTAAACGCCAAAATTTTCTGTCACCAAGAATTCAATTCCATATGAAATTTTACTGTCCGTTAACCCCCGATTACCTGTCGTGAAGCTGGCTTGTCTGAGTGGGAGCGAGGACAAGCGCGTTAGGCCCGCGCAGCGATGGTATTTCAGTGGTTTACCCACCTTCGTACGCACGCAAAAATTTCGAGTTCGGAAACATTCTAGAAAAATTTTTGGGGTTGGAAATTTGTGACGTGTGCTTGTTGCGCGTGAAAAGGTTTACACAAAGTTTCAAGCTACAAGTCTGAACAGCTCTAGGGAAAAGTTTCAGCTTTTAACTTTTAAACAAATCAACTATAACTGCTCATCTGCTTCAGGCGCCGGTGAGTCATGTGGAAGTGAAGAGATCTGTACCAAGGGTTCGGTCTGCAATTTTTTTGCCAAGCGATGCATGTGTCCTATCGGTACCACACAGACCGGTGATGAATGTGTTGAAGGCGAATACGATTCAGGTTGATCAATGATTTAGTAGAGAAAATATTTAGCTCCGTTTGCCCTATACGGGAAATTCGTGTCTATTACGCACTGTGCACTCATTCCCGATTTTCTGTAAGTTTTGTGAGAAATCTTACATACACAATAGTTTGTAAAAAGTCAAAGAATACCAGTTTGTTATATAAGATTCACCGAAGTAACGGCGGGTTAAAAAGCTGATATGATTTCAGACAAGTCGTCGGTCGGTAATTCCTGCTCATTAAACTCGGACTGCATTTCCGGTGCCTACTGCAATGGTCAAGGCAGTTCAGCCAGGTGTCAGTGTCTGTCGACACATGTCAATATAGATGGCGCTTGCTTCCGAGGTACGTGTCTTATTACTGGTGTTGTTGTTGTTGTTGTTGTTGTTGTTGTTGTTGTTGTTGTTGTTGTTGTTGTTGTTGTTGTTGTTGTTGTTGTTGTTGTTGTTGTTGTTGTTGTTGTTGTTGTTGTTGTTGTTGTTGTTGTTGTTGTTGTTTATGTTGAATATTAAATGTTTTATTCATTGGTTAGAATCTACATGTCCTATAACATCCACATAACCTTCGACTGGTTATTGAAAATGACTAAAACCTAAAATATTAGTTTGTTTATTTTCTAGTCGTCCGACCCGGTCAACTGGGCTGTGACTTCCACGAGCAGTGCTCGGCCGTCTTCCAAGGTGCCACGTGCCAGCAACGAGCTTGCGTCTGTCCCGAAGGACTTCTGGCTATTGAACAGACGTGCAAATCTAAACAAGGTCAGTAACAATGTTTGTTGAACGATCTGGTGATTTTTCTGACAGTCAACGATTTGAACATTTTGTTTTCATAAATGGAACGAATGAGAATCCACAATAAGCATATAGCCATTTATTTGCATGGTTTGAACTGTCTATGTGTGGTTATAAAGCATGTACTTTCTTAAATAACCTAAACCAAATTTATTCTTGTCTCTAACTCTTGTTTCTAACTCTTATCTCTATATCCAATTCCGATAAAAAATCTAAGCAAACCGCTTGTGAAACTAACATTACTAGTGAATGTTTGCTGACAAGACAAGATTTCTACTAACCTCAAAGGTTTCCAGAACGCGCTTACATCCAGTCACTAGTGTATCCGGGCGAGAAGTGTACGGCTGATGGTCGATTTTCGTGTCTCGGCGCCGCCTACTGTGTGAACGGATTTTGCATGTGTCCCACTGGCCTGCGAGCGTTTGCTAAACAATGCGTTTTTGCCGGCGCCTTTGTGGTGCCGCTCGGTCAGGCTTGCAATCAGGCCAGCACATGTCCGCCGAATGCCGCCTGTATACAAAACAGATGTCAGTGCCGTGAGGGATCATTCCGAATACGCGAACATTGCTCAGAGAATGAGGAAACCAAATCAGCAGCTGTCAGACCGCGTAAACAGACATTTGAATCACAGTCGTCATTTCCACTACCTCAGCAAAATCAGCCAATAGAACAACAACAACAGCCGGCACTGAAACCGATTAACGCCAAAGACTTTGCCGTATTCAGTGGTCAAAAAGTGTCGGAGAATGCCACTCATACGATTGATGATCTACTGTCGACACCAGCTGGTTTCTTCTGCATTCCCAGGCAAATTATCTGCGCTCATGGCAACGGTACTTGTGTACAAGGCATGTGCCACTGCAATTCACCTATGGTCGCTATTCATGGCTATTGTTCAATACCCAATGAAGGTGAAACCACAACTTTGGATCATCAAACGAAAACAACCGGTTTCATGACCGAAGAAATTTCATCGTCCGTGACCTATTCACCGACTCTTCACATCACGACGGCTAAATTGAGCGAAATCGCCGGCGTCATAGCCGAGAAGGTATGTGATGCTCATGCTTATACCAAATAGTTTTACTGATGGAAGCTTCTGAAAATATTTTTTTATTTTTTTATCTTATTTATTTTGTAAGTATAACCGCACAAATGATCAAATATTTTTACTTTTAAACAAAGCATGAGCTTACTCTTTATTCTGACTTGTGTGACAAACAAAGCATGTGTTCACTAAATTCTGTAATTTCAGCGCTTGCACGTGTATTGCGATGTATCGGATGCATCCCTTCAATCTGACCTGTCTTCTTCGCAATGCCCTGAGATGTCAACGTGCCAAATGAACGGTATTTGTCAATGCCAAAAAGGATATACGATGTTGGACATGGTATGTCGACCAAACTCTGAGCTGGTAAAACAAGCTCGTCTAACATCAGATGAAGTCGGTCCACCATGCCGCGCCAACAGTGACTGTACCGGCAATCGAAAGTGCATTAACGCCGAATGTCAGTGTCCAACTGGTCAGATATTAGCTAACGATAAATGCGTCCCCATGCCCCACTTCATTCCAATCGACGGCTACTGCTCCACATTTGAGTCATGCGTCGGTGGATCAGAATGCGTGAACGGAGTCTGCAAGTGCACGTCTGGCTCAGTCGACCGGAGTGGCGTCTGCGAACAATCAGCCGGCGGAAACTGTGCGGCGGGTCAATTCTGCGTTGGTGGTTCATCGTGTCAGTTCGATCAGTGCCGATGTCTGAATGGTCAACAAGCGGTGGCTGGTTTTTGTCTCAATATGATAGCGCGACCAGGCGAAAGCTGTGATGAAGGACAACAATGCGTCGGAGGCAGCAGTTGTTACTTTGGAGAGTGCGAATGTCCTAGTGGACAGTCACCCGTCGGTGGTGTCTGTCAGTCAGCCGGCATAGCATACCCCGGCGATAGCTGTACATTCGGTCAAGTCTGTCAAGGTGGATCTACATGTCAACAGGAAGGTGGTGGCAGTGTTTGCGAGTGTTCATCAAATCAGGTTGTCATCAATCGTGAGTGCGTTATCAACAATGGTAGTATACCGGGTCCTGGAAGTCCTTGTCAGCTTACTCAACAATGTGGTGGCAATTCTATCTGCATTAACGGATTATGCCAATGTGCCCCTGGTCAAATAGTTTCTGGTAACCAATGTGTCGACCCCGGCCGTGCTTCACCAGGCAGTAGATGTCAAACTAATCTGGAGCTTTGCAACGGAGGAGCTGTGTGTCTTTTCCAAGTTTGTCGTTGTCAACGTGGATACACAATCGATTCCCTATCAAGACAATGTCGTCCGACTACCAGGCCTGCTTCTCCTGGTACACCATGCGCCAATAATCAACTGGAATGTGTTGGTGATTCAATGTGCATTCAGAACAAATGTGCTTGTTTGGACAATCTAGTAGTCATCGGTGGTCAACAGTGTGGTCTACCGAGTAACCCGTCACCACCCGGTGGCTCCTGTGCCAACGGTCAGATGTGTACCGGTGGGTCATTCTGCAACAATGGTCAATGCACATGCCAAGCAGGCAATGTTATCATCGGCGATCAGTGTATTGCACAACCTATCGTCACACCCCCTGGATCACTGTGCAATCCAGCAGATACGCTTCATCCCTGCTCAGGAGGATCTAGATGTGAAAACGGTGTCTGCGTCTGCCCTCCAACTCAGATACCGATTGAACAGATATGTCGATCATCTACCGTGCTGCCTGGAAATCTTTGCCGTCCCGGCCAAAGGTGTCTTGATACGTCAACGTGTACGAACGGAAAATGTGTATGTCCTCAACAATCAATTGAAATCGCCAACGCTTGCCGACCACGTACTGTTTCACCGAACAACCCGTGTTTTTCGCAGCAAATATGCACCGGCTATTCATCATGTATTGGTGGCATCTGTCAATGTGCCACTGGTAGTGTGGCTGTAAACGGAGTGTGCACTCAGCGGCCACCAGTCAACCCGGGAGACGCTTGCGGTCAAGGACAAACGTGCAGTGGAGGTTCTACTTGCAGTTCGGCTACTGGTCTATGCGAATGCCCTCAAGATACGGTCATCCTCAACAATCAATGCGTGCTCAAACCGTTCACTCCAACAACACCGAACCCATCTGGTACGGCTCGTCCTGGAGAAACATGTGCAAGAGGAGAAACCTGTTCTGGTGGTTCCTTCTGTGATCAAAGAATTCTCGTCTGTGAATGTCCATCGGGCACTCAAGCAATCAATTTCGTCTGTCAGATTATCACAACACCAGATCCATCAGAGCCCGGTCCTGGTCAAGTCTGTCGACCCGGCCAACAATGCACCGGAGGCGCAACCTGCAGTAACGGTATATGTATGTGTCCTTTTGACTATGTAGCGGAACAAACCGAATGTCGGCCTCCACCAGGTGCACGATGTAACGACCAACAAACATGTGCCGGTGGATCAGTGTGCTTCGGTTTTGTATGCACTTGTCCGAGTGGATTCGTGGCATCAGGTGCTCGTTGTGTAACACAGAGTGATCGACCATTTCCTGGTGAACCATGCAATGCTGGACAGACATGTCAAGGTGGTGCAAGCTGCTCTCTGGGCAAATGCGAATGTCCGAACAACTTCGAAATCATTAATCGTCAGTGTACGGCAGAAGGAGCGCCGAAACCGGGTGAGCCGTGCCAACCAGGGCAACCATGTGCTGGTAATGCTGTGTGTGTTCAAAACCAATGTACTTGTCCTAGCAATTCAGCACCTTTGAATGGCCAATGTGTAATAACGGGAATGCCTGGTCTTCCATGTAGTCCAAACCAAGTTTGCAACGGTGGCGCTTCATGTCAGAGCGGCCAATGTCAATGTCCTCCGGGCCAATCAGTCATCAACTATCAGTGCAAAGAAGATGGATCAAATAATTCTCCACCCGGTGGCCGGTGCGATCAGGGTCAATCATGTTCCGGAGGTTCATTCTGTTACTTTGGCACATGCAATTGCCCAGTAGGGCAAGTGTCCTCTAATGGAGTCTGTCAGCAAGCTCAACCGACACCATCACCTCCTGGAGGACCATGTGACCAAGGACAACAATGCGGGGGCAGTTCGTACTGCGTTTCTGGAACATGCCTATGTCCCACCGGTCAGATTGCGGTAAATGGACAGTGTCAGTCAATATCCAATGCTCCGCCAGGTGGCAACTGTTCCCTTGGTCAACAATGCACGGGAGGGTCCTATTGTTTTTCAGACACGTGTGTCTGTCCAACTGGGCAAACAGCGACAAACGGACAATGTAAGAGTCAGAGTGGTAGTTCGCCTCCTGGAGGGAGTTGCGCGCAAGGACAGCAGTGCACTGGTGGATCTTATTGTGCTTCAGCAACATGTCTTTGTCCTTCAGGCTTGACAGTAGTTAATGGACAGTGTCAAACTCAAGGCAACTCATCACCACCTGGAGGAAGCTGTGCCCAGGGACAACAATGTACTGGAGGATCATATTGCAATTCGGGAACTTGCAGCTGTCCTCCTGGACAGTCAAACATAAATGGACAATGTCAAACTCAAGGCAACTCATCACCGCCTGGAGGAAGCTGTGCCCGGGGACAACAATGTACTGGAGGATCATATTGCAATTCTGGAATTTGTAGCTGTCCTCCTGGAAAGTCAAACATAAATGGACAATGTCAAACTCAAGGCAACTCATCACCGCCTGGAGGAAGCTGTGCACAGGGACAACAATGTATTGGAGGATCATATTGCAATTCGGGAACTTGCAGCTGTCCTCCTGGACAGTCAGACATAAATGGACAATGTCAAACTCAAGGCAACTCATCACCGCCTGGAGGAAGCTGTGCCAAGGGACAACAATGTACTGGAGGATCATATTGCAATTCTGGAGTTTGTAGCTGTCCTCCTGGACAGTCAAACATAAATGGACAATGTCAAACTCAAGGCAACTCATCACCGCCTGGAGGAAGCTGTGCACAGGGACAACAATGTATTGGAGGATCATATTGCAATTCGGGAACTTGCAGCTGTCCACCTGGACAGTCAAACATAAATGGACAATGTCAAACTCAAGGCAACTCATCACCGCCTGGAGGAAGCTGTGTACAGGGACAACAATGTATTGGAGGATCATATTGCAATTCGGGAACTTGCAGCTGTCCTCCTGGACAGTCAAACATAAATGGACAATGTCAAACTCAAAGCAACTCATCACCGCCTGGAGGAAGCTGTGCCCAGGGACAACAATGTACTGGAGGATCATATTGCAATTCTGGAATTTGTAGCTGTCCTCCTGGACAGTCAAACATAAATGGACAATGTCAAACTCAAGGCAACTCATCACCGCCTGGAGGAAGCTGTGCACAGGGACAACAATGTATCGGAGGATCATATTGCAATTCGGGAACTTGCAGCTGTCCTCCTGGACAGTCAAACATAAATGGACAATGTCAAACTCAAGGCAACTCATCACCGCCTGGAGGAAGCTGTGCCCAGGGACAACAATGTACTGGAGGATCATATTGCAATTCTGGAATTTGTAGCTGTCCTCCTGGACAGTCAAACATAAATGGAAAATGTCAAACTCAAGGCAACTCATCACCGCCTGGAGGAAGGTGTGCCCAGGGACAACAATGTACTGGAGGATCATATTGCAATTCTGGAATTTGTAGCTGTCCTCCTGGACAGTCAAACATAAATGGACAATGTCAAACTCAAGGCAACTCA
>OZ038447.1:2110561-2118061 GCA_964036265.1 Daptonema setosum | reverse complement strand
ACCACCGATGCCCGTCACTCAACCACCATCTGTCTTTGTGCCACAGCCAGCACAACCGGGTGCCTCAAGTCAGTTCTTATTATTTTTATTTTTAGTTTGCTAAAAAGAAACAGAGAAGTTAGGTTTACTGGTTCATTTACTTAAAAAAAATCAGTTGTTTTTGTCCCCCATCCATTCATTATGCATGCACACATCTTGGGTGCCAAACCATATTACCCATTTTGGAATGTCTGTCCAGGGATACTTTGCAATGTTTTTGGGATCCTTTTTTTTGTACGAATGAATGACGGGTACACTTATACATACTTGCATGATGTTCACGTGATTGTTACCCTACACAGGGCCTGGCGAGTGTTTCTCGGATCTGGAATGCCCCGCCAGTCAGGTGTGTGTCTCACGTCAGTGCGTCTGCTCGCCGGGATACATCGCCAACGGTGACGGTGATTGCATCAATATCGATCGTGAGTTCATTCGCTAACTGGGATTTTTGAATGAATTGCAATTTTTTCCGTAACGAATGATTGCACGAAATATGGACCCTGCAGTACAAAACAAACAGATGTGACGAAATCGCTGAAGCTATGGCAACTGTGCGCGCCGCCTCTACCAGTAGGTCCTCTTCGCTAATTGGTGGGAAGGGAAAATATAGCTGAAGCTTCGGCGACTCTCTCAAGTTTTCACGTTCCCAGCCATTGAGCGAAGAGGATTTACTAGCTGAAGCTGCGGGCACAGTTGCCATGGCTTCGGTCGTTTCAGTCACATCTTTTTGTCCTGTACTGTACCACGCTGCACTTTGTAGGTACGCGAACGATGATGAACAGTCAGACGCGAGCGAATCAGAGAGTCGCTCAGCAGTCCGCCATTGGTCGTTGTCCAAACGGCCGATCACCGTTGAAAGATAAAAAGACCGGCGAAGATGAGTCGTGCGATCCTAAGAGACCCAAGTGCGCACCGTTGTCCTACTGTTATGTGACCGGCTCGATAGAC
The DNA here is from genome assembly GCA_964036265.1 of Daptonema setosum. NCBI lineage: Eukaryota > Metazoa > Nematoda > Chromadorea > Monhysterida > Xyalidae > Daptonema > Daptonema setosum. Next base: position 2,117,074 of record OZ038447.1, on the reverse strand, counting down.
GGTGACGCGCGTTTCTTCTGCTGTGCCGTCTGATGGAAGCCACGCGTTTATATTACTTTTCAACTGTGACGTAAAATCACAAAAAGAATCGCTGTCAATAAATAAGTGCCAGTGCACCAATCATAAACAATACTTCGCATTAAAATCATTTTTAAGAAAATATTGACAGGGATTAAAAATTTGCACTACTACTGGGTACACGCATTTCATGTACAATCTATCCAAATTCGAAAAATTGAACTCATCCCATTTTTATAATTTATGTGCCTTGATTACAATTTTGGGTGTTTTTGTTTGTGTGTTTTTGCACATTTTGTTTTGTGGTTTTTTCCGGACCCAATGTCAGTCTATTCATTCTTTGCATGTCTCTACCGGCCAAGAAAATCCAATTCAAAATTTGAAACTGCCATTCCACTCCTTTCAATTGGGCCGCTTTCCTATTGTTTTTAGCCGAATTTTCAGCATATCTGAAGGGAAATAGGTCGACACCATCTTTTGCGTATTTCTGAAACAGGTTTATCATTTCTATACTTTTGGCAATGGGAGAGCTTTTTTTCACCTGCAAGGTGAAATATCACCACAGTAAAGCAAGGATCATGGTCGTTTCCAAGTACCTCATATATTAATTTTTGCTCGTTTAAACTGTTGGGGAACTTATAAAACTACATATTTAACTTCACCCTTCCATTGATTTCACATTGATTTCATCATGATGCCATGAGTTTTACCTTTTGAATGTCTGCTCGTTGACGTTGATGTATGGCTCAATATCTCTACTACTCGCAAAGCTTTATACTCAGAGGTGTTTATTCATAATATTAATAAAAATAATAAAACATTGTGATGATGGAGGTGAAGAGGATTTTTTACAGAATATTTTAAGGGGTTCGAATACGATTGGGTGTCTCAAGATTCAGCAAACAAGTTTACAAGTAAAAAACGAAAACTGGTGTTCGATAATCTCAGGTTCGCTTGGGAATCCATGCTTCGAAGGTCAGTTCTGCGGAGCGCATGCGGAATGTCGCGACCAACTCTGCCAATGTATGGCTGGTTTCAAGCAGCAAGATACCATGTGTGTGCCAGGTTGGTTAACGGAACTTTTTAGCTAAATACATACATTGTGCATGATGTTTATTATAAAACACAATTGTATAAAATTTATTTTTTTCTGTGATTATCAAACACGTTTTTAAGTCTTGCATGTGAAATCTATTCTCTAGTTTACTAAGCATGTCTAGCTTGTTATTGCTTAAAATTACTATGGGTAATTCTAACTGCTCGTATCTACTTCTTTGCTGTGCGGCAATATTCCTTTCCGCTCGTCAGATTTCTCCTCCATGTTCACTACCACTGAGTCATCTCCTGGTCAACTGTTCTATGCCATTCCCGGAGAGTCCTGTGCTGACGGCGAGGTCTGCCTAGGAGGTGCCATTTGCGAAAAAGGACACTGCGTGTGTCCTTACTTTACCAGGAGTCACAACATGCGCTGTCTTGGATCGTGTTAGCCGGTTTCAGCTTTTAACCTCTGATTTTGCTTAAATTTGTTTTATACGTAGTTTGCAAGAGGTCATTCCAAATGACACCATACTTTTTTCAAACATGGATGCTTCTTTAGTCGACCCCGGAGCGCTATCAGCTCCCGGTGATCCGTGCAGCGCGATGGTCGAATGCACCGGTGGATCTGACTGTTCCATGGGATACTGTGTTTGTCCCGAAAACACGCATTCCGTTAACATGCAGTGTGTGCTTACTTGTTGGTGAACAATGAGATCCTCAACTTTCATGTTTATTCTCATCTTCTAACGTCATTAACAATGAAATATTTTTCTTGTAAAGTTTTCTTACTAGCCTGGAGAGGTACTGTTTTTCATTTCGTCTAACCGCATGACCATGACCTCTATTTCAGTGGACCCGTACGCGGCTCAGCATTATTCGTCACCGAACAACCCATGCTCATTAAGTGCACATTCATCATGCACTGGAAGATCGTACTGTGTTAACGGCACCTGTGTGTGTCCCGCGGGCATGACCAATGAGGGTGGCATTTGCATGCCCGGTTAATTACACGTGCTTATAAACAAAAGTGTTTTTTCACATTTGGTTAGGAACAACGGTTTCAAAACAATTTGTTTACAAAGCCAAAGATAAAAGTAAACAATAGAAATAAGAAAATATACAGTATTTGATTCAGAAAAAAAACATGGGAAACTTAGCCACAAAAGCATACTATTATACAAATGTAATGCATCTAACTTAAACTTTTTACGTTATGAAAATGTCATTCTTACAAATTATCGATTAAGTTGATGACTGATATGAAAAAAGCTAAATAGTACGTTAGTTGACGATCAAATTACAAGATTGTTTTTAATCACTTCGCATAAAAATGCCATGATACCAGAAAAAAGTCCGATTTGCAGTAGCATGAACGAGCCAGACACCCGGCTCAAATCGATTTCATCGCCGATTCGGCCTGACTCTTCTTCAGCCATACTCTGACGACATCTTTCATAATCTAATGTCTTTTGCTCCATTTCGAAGTTCAACATAGAATGTAGTATATTCAGATTGCGGCTTACAGCGTCATTGAAACAATCGAATTTGGTCTGTAACAATAAACTTTGAGTGATAACTATAGTACTATAGCCATATAGTACACAAAGATATCTGGTTTCAAACTCACAAACCTGTGATACATTGCGATTAAAAACGAATGCCATCTGCAGTGAATCGTACACGGGCACATATAAATGGTTGCAGTCACCACCACGTGGTCGCTCCAACACCACATAAAGACTATTGTAGATCGTTATGAAGATCTGCTCTTGATATTTGTCTGCAAAGTGCCGTGTTCTGACAAGTTTTTCTATGAAAGAGAACTGATAACTACAACTTATGTCAGGTCAACAAGTATTAGCATAATGAAGTCTATCAGCATCAAGTCTATATTAAACGTTAAACTGGTCATATACGAATCACTTCAGTGCACCAACCAGACGGCCATATATCATTTGTGTTTTGGCTATCAGAAAATACGGGCGGATTCTTAACGATAGCAGCACGCATTGTGTTTAGGGCACTCGTCTTGTTGGTCTGCAACAGGCGATGACTGAATTCGTAGTCACGGTCCGCCAGGTTCAACACGGCTTTGCCGTCACTGATCAACTGTGCCACGTCGTCGATATTGGTGAAAGGGGCGTGGTAGGGTCGGACACGGACGAGTTGGGTCAACAGGCCTTGGAGAAAAAAATGGTATTGAAATTCTTTCATTGAAATACCATATTCAATTTCTCTGATGAGGCATTGTGTGATTGAGCGTAACAAGCCGAGATTAGTTTGCTGAATTTCATAGCTAACCTCCCTGATACAACACAATCGAATGCGTGGTAAATATGGCTGTGGTCAGCAACGTAATCCTTAGGCCCACTGACGATCCGACTTGACTCAGCGTGTTCTCGTTCATGAAATGAGCGAACCATCGCCAGGTTGGGGAATTGTAGATGACATCTAATAACGGTGTTGTGTGCCAACGATAACTGATAAGGTACAATCTGTTTACTAGTTGGTCATACAATACCTTTGTCCTGTGTACTCATGCTTTTGTATGTCCAGGGCCTGGCCCTAATGAAAAAATGACTAGTTGTTGGTAGGTAGAGAATTTGACGTTATGTGTTTCTTCGTACAATTTCTTTTCTAAAAATACATGAAAAATTTTCTCTCGACGAAGCATAAATATCATCGATCAGCATCAAATATCAGAAAGTCGTTTCCAATACACAACTTCCATCTGCCGATATCTAATAAAACAGACCACGCAGAGTGCAGCCACATAAATATTGGCACGAGTGCAATGACGCTCATCCACATTTCGGCGGAGAAAACGGTGAAGATCATCTTGATCGACGTCCATCGTGATGGTAGCTCAATGGCCCGTGGACTGGGCATTATCAGGGCATTGTAGGCATCTATGATGGGATATGAAAGTCTGCCAAGCTCTGCCCTGGTCGTGGTATAGGCATATAGTGAGGGCAACATGTCCACCTCTGTCGATTCATAGAACGATCCGAAGAGACTGCTGTTCTCGACCTTTTGCCACTCTTTGTTGGCGATCCATTCGAGTGGTTCACCTGGTGAACTATGAGATGGTATATAAAACTCCTATATCAACGACGATTCTTCATTTGGTCTGGTTTTACGTAAAAAGAAGTGTATTTTCCAACAAACCTCCACAGGTGTCGGCCAATATCGTTTCCAGTATTGAGATGAACATCTCATTTTTGATGAACCTCTCTTCAGCAACGCGCATGTCGGGAAACTCTTGCCGAATGTTGTAGAAGCAAGAACATCTGAAGTAAATGTAGAGCAGAGTGCTATCCTTAACTGCCACCGTTTCAATGAAATAGAATAAATGAGACAAATGAGATTAGGTTAACGAATTGCAAACACATAAGCTGCATACTTGGTTTTGCGTAAGTAATGTTATCCAACAGTCCATTGTATGATCGCGAAAATTTGCAAGAAAAGTTAGCTACCGTGATGGATCAATTACAAGGTAAACAAGCAACTGTTCACATATAGCGACTAACTTACTATACATGTACGAACTACAGTAACAGATATGAAACCAACAGAAACAATTAAACGTGTGCATTCAATGTGTGTCTTATTTAATCATCGCTTTATTGGTCAATTATCAGACTAGATACATGTGAGCACAAAATTAATTGCGATAGATACATGCAACCGATTTGAATTCAGCACTTCTAACTTCTGCAAATCAACTTACTAATAAAAAATTACTTATCAATTCCTCTCACTAACCATTTACCGATTGCAGTCCCGCTTGATGACGACAAATTCAACTTGTCATGGCAAAAGTCGTCCTCTCAATGCCAGGATTCCTCCCAATGTCCCAATGGCGCCAAATGCCTTTTCGGAGTTTGCCTATGTCCCGTTGACACGATCGCATTCGGCACACAATGTGTACCAATAAAACGACGATGACAGTCATTTCATTACATTTATAATTTAATGGGATATTTTACATGTATAATTCAGGTATTCCTTATTGTCTTTTGGACCGTTGAAACTTATAATTTGAAAATTACTTTCGTTTTCTGGTGCTTTATCAACTTGCAGAGTATTTTCCAAAAAATGATTTCACTGTCCCTTGCAGTTAATCATGCTCTAACAACAAACTGTATATACCTTCTTGTATACCTGTATGTATCTTTTTTTGCTAGCCTTTGCGCTTTGAACCCTATTGTATAAAGCTTTGAGGGCCATAATACTGATGTCTTCTGTTGCTTCTAATATTCTGTGATTATTACTACTTTGGGACTTTACTATGTATTAAATGTCAATCTTGGAATGTGTTTTCGCATGATGGACTATTTATGTATGTACATACGGCATTACCATGATTATGATGCCTGATTTTTCACTGTTTGTGTTTTTGCTTGTTTGGTTTCCACTAACTTGCTTCTTTTAGAACAAACATGTTTTGTTGTTTTATCTGCTTGCATGACAGTTCAGCGTCAACCCAAAACATGAAAAATAAAATCAAAACTGTTACAAAAGTTTCAATAATCAACGGATGATTTTTTGAGAATAGGACACAAAAACCACAGCAATCATACAGAACCTACTACAACAACCAGTGCTCCGGCAACCAGCTCTATGCCAGTCACAACAACAAGAACAACAACTGCAACAACAACACCGACTACAGCAACAACAACAACACCACCAACAACAACAACACCGACTACAACAACAAGACCCTCTCAAACAACAACAACACCAACAACAACGACAACAACAACAACACCCACAAGACCAACAACAACAAGATTTCAAACTGTTTCCCGCGATGTTATACCCGATGTACAAGCACAAGGTTTGTTTTAATAAATGAATCAGTTGGCTAGCATCAGGTACATACTAGTATCAGGTTTGACAGTCAGTAGGCCAGTCAATCAGTCACTCAGTCGGTCAGTCATTCAGTAAGTCATACTGGTTTCTTCCAGGATCCGTGGAAATCCTGGTAACCGCCGGTGAGCCGTGTGGAGCTGACAACATTATTTGCACTGGCGGGTCATCTTGCAATGAACAAACCAATAGGTTAGTCAGTCAGTCAGTCAGCCAATCAGTCAGTCAGTCAGTCAGTCAGTTAATCAGTCAGTCAGTCAGTCAGTCAGTCAGTCAGCCAATCAGTCAGTCAGTCAGTCAGTCAGTTAATCAGTCAGTCAGTCAGCCAGCCAGCCAGTCAGTCAGTCAGTCAGTCAGTCAGTCAGTCAGTTTATACAAAGCTCATGTCATTAAACAAAAAAGAGCTCTCTTACGTAGAGAACTGGGTGGTTACAAATAAAGATACCGAAGACAGCCAACTTACACGAATCGTCGATAACTTCATGAAAGAAAGAGGGTGCTTCCGCACAAAAACAAAACATGAAAAAATTGGTGGGCTATTGAAAATCAACTTTATCAATAAAGCAATTGATATCATTAACA
>OZ038447.1:2074861-2105361 GCA_964036265.1 Daptonema setosum | reverse complement strand
AGTCGGTTAGTCAGTCAGTCAGTCAGTCACTCAGTCAGTCAGTCGTTCAGCCACTCTGTGTGTCAATTAGTGAGGCAATCAACCAAACTATAATGTAGCTCTTCAGGGTTTCCTGGCAGTGTCAGAACAACCAATGTCCATCTGGTACGTTCAAGGGGCTGTGGACCATTCCCTTGAACCAGTTCTACGGGTATTACTTGAAAGACCTCGGAGGGTTGGCTAATACTCGCTCAATAACTCTTTTATTTCATTGACCGTCAATATACTCACTTACTCACTCACGCACTCACTCACTCACTCACTCACTCACTCACTCACTCACTCACTCACTCACTCACTCACTCACTCACTCACTCACTCACTCACTTACTCACTCACTCACTTATTCACTCATACACTCACTCACTCACTCACTCACTCCTCACTCACTCACTCACTCCTCAATCACTCACTCACTCACTCACTCACTCATTCACTCACTCACTCACTCACTCACTAACTCATTCACTCATTTACTCACTCACTCACTCACTCACTCACTCACTCACTCACTCCTCAGCCTCACTCACTCACTCACTCACTCCTCAATCACTCAGGTATAAACGTTCGTCAATGATTCGAGCTGCCATGTCACTGAATGATACCCAAGAATCCACAGAAATGATGTTGTGGAAAAACTTTGAACGCGCCTATAACACGAATCGAGCTCCATATGTAATGAGTCTGAACTCTGACTTTATGTTCATGTTAGAAGGTTGGGCCGAGTGAATCAGGCAGGAACTCACTCACTCACTCAGTCACTCACTCACTCACTCACTCACTCACTCACTCACTCACTCACTCACTCACTCACTCACTCACTCACTCACTCACTCACTCACTCACTCACTCACTCACTCACTCACTCACTCACTCACTCACTCACTCACTCACTCACTCACTCACTCACGCACTCACTCACTCATTCACTCACTCACTCACTCACTCACTCACTCACTCACTCACTCACTCACTCACTCACTCACTCACTCACTCACTCACTCACTCACTCACTCACTCACTCACTCACTCACTCACTCACTCACTCACTCACTCACTCACTCACTCACTCACTCACTCACTCACTCACTCACTCACTCACTCACTCACTCACTCACTCACTCACTCACTCACTCACTCACTCACTCACTCACTCACTCACTCACTCACTCACTCACTCACTCACTCACTCACTCACTCACTCACTCACTCACGCACTCACTCACTCACTCACTCACTCACAGACGAGGCCGGGATCAATGCACTACATAACTTCCTCGGCGAACTATCGGATACGTACTCGGACGTGTGGGTGGTAACGCTGGCACAACTCGTCGAATGGATGAAGGATCCGATACCATTGAACAGGATGCACAACTTTGAGTCGACACGATGCGGACAGGGTGAGTGAGTGCGTGAGTGAGTGAGTGAGTGAGAGAGTGAGTGAGTGAGTGAGTGAGTGAGTGAGTGAGTGAGTGAGTGAGTGAGTGAGTGAGTGAGTGAGTGAGTGAGTGAGTGAGTGAGTGAGTGAGTGAGTGAGTGAGTGAGTGAGTGAGTGAGTGAGTGAGTGAGTGAGTGAGTGAGTGAGTGAGTGAGTGAGTGAGTGAGTGAGTGAGTGCGTGAGTTTCAGGTTACGCTCGCCGACCCGCTCGTCTAAGCTGTGATTCGCCGAACGTGTGTCGGTATAGCACCCCTAAAATGGGCAACCTCTTCCACACATTCAAGACCTGTTCACAATGTCCCGATTCTTACCCATGGACGGGAAACCTTCCTTCAGAGACGGAGGAGTGAGGATTTTAATGATGAATTTATGTATCAACACGGAAAATATGAGTGCATCAAAAATATCTTCTTTTATGCCTCATGAATACCTATCAGAAAAGTTTGTCAGTTAAGTAAATGTTGCACTTGGCAATCAGATGTTTTTCATTATTCAGAGTAAAATGCACAGATTATTTTCATGCAGCGACCGATTTTTCCGAAATCTTGATGCAAGAGATTCGAAAATAGTTTTCTATCATGGTATGGAGAAAAACATGTCAACAATTTATCGGTCATTAAAACGACTGTATTCTCATGAATTCATTTTCATACATTCCTTCTTTTATATTTGTTTATTCCTTCCTATCTTTTCCTGTCCTTGATTTATAATATCTACATACTATCATATAATATTTATTCACCTACGACACAATTCGAATAAACAAATGAATATTGTTTTATGGAATGGAGGAATAAATAAACACGGTGAGTGAGTGAGTGAGTTAGTTAGTGAGTGAGTGAGTGAGCGAGTGAGTGAGTGAGTGAGTGGGTTCAAATTCTAAAAAATTCTCGAATTTTTATAAAAGTACAAAAATGAGCAACGTATCAGTTTTTCAGTTTTGTTTAAACTCATTTATGTAAGTAATCACAAACTAATCAATGGACCCAATGTTCATGTTTGTGCCATAGACAACGACGGACTCAATCTCGACGTTAATCGTTCCGTTCATGGGAAGGGTACCGTTGGTTGTATTGTTCGCGGGCTGTAAGTGAGTGAGTGGGTGAGTGAGTGAGTGAGTGAGTGAGTGAGTGAGTGAGTGAGTGAGTGAGTGAGGGAGTGAGTGAGTGAGTGAGTAAGTGAGTAAGTGAGTAAGTGAAAGAGTGAGGAAATTACCGTCGGTGCTTGTTGTTTGAAGGATTTCCAAAAGTTCATGAGTTCCTGGGAAAATGCTTTGAAAGCTTCTGGATTCATGACATCGTCAGACGTGGCATTCCAGTGGGGATGGTTCATGTTCTCGTTATCCATGGCCATACCTGTGAGTGAGTGAGTGAGTGAGTGAGTGAGTGAGTGAGTGAGTGAGTGAGTGAGTGAGTGCGTGAGTGAGTGAGTGAGTGATTTAGTGAGTTAGTGAGTGAGTGAGTGAGTGAGTGAGTGAGTGAGTGAGTGAGTGAGTGAGTGAGTGAGTGAGTGAGCGAGTGAGTAAATAATGGAGTGAGTGAGTGAGTCAGTCAGTATGTCATCAATTTACCCTCGGGTCCAACGGCCAGTCGTCCTTTTTTGTTGGCAATCGCGATTCCTTCTGCACCTACGGCGGTCCTTTTGTCTAAAATCTTCGACTGAATGACTGACTGATTGATTGTTTGATCAATTGACTGACTGACTGACTGATATGTAGTTTGAACAATTAACTGATTGTGTACATAGTTTGACCAACTGAATGACGTATTGACTGGACTGACTGATAGTTTAACCAATTGACTGACTGACTGACTACTTAAATGACTTACTGAATGGTTATTGACAGACTGAATGACTGACCGACTGCCAGTTTTTCCGACTGACTGTCTGTCTGAATTGACTGACTGGTTGACTGACTAACGTTCCCATGGCTTCCCTTCTTCATTTTCAGTCGTTAGATCGATTGGCAAAGCCGCTATCACACCAAATCCAACTGCAACCAACATCAGGAAACTCTTCATGTTTTCGCAGAATCTTAATTATAAATATACATTGTTAATGTGGCTTTTTAATACTTTTCATTAAGCTAAAAAAGTTGTCGCTTAAATGTGATTTCAAATGAATTTATGGTCTTAAAAAGGTCTTCATCCAAACTGTACTGTATAGAAATGTTCGGAAGTATGAGAAGTCTGGTTGATTTACGGCCTTGGTGAAAATGCTATGATGTATCGTGATACGTGTCTACTCTGTTTGCCTATCTCGGATGTTCATTGTTATCAGCGTTACTTTTTTAAATGAATCTTATCATTCACACGTTGGCTTTTCTTTAGTAAATAGTATTATAGTCGCAGCTGTATGCGTTCTCAGGCTTTTTGGTTGCATAGTACTTTATAGTACTTTCAGTTCCCGGTAGGAAAATCCACTTCCTCAGCTAATTCTCTAACAACGGGGAACAACACGAATGGCGATTGTTTTCTCAACTTAGAAGTTTATATCAGTTTTTATGGAGACCCACGTTTTTCATCAATGAAACACGTCGCATTTCTTTTGTCCACAAATTTTTTCGAAGCGAATGAATTAATATGTATTTATTTTAGGTATGAAAACAGAAGTGCATGAAACACAATAATTGAGATTTCAGCTTGGTATGGTGGAACTAAATAAGCTAGAAAGCAGTGTGATAAGTGATAACAGTTTTACGAAAAGTATTGAAGAATCAATTCAGATCACATTGTACGTCAGTAAGTGGCAAAAACAAATAAGAATTAAATTTTTTTACCTTGTTCGTAAAAAATATCGACTTTTCAGTAACTATATACAGCCCTTATAGCCTTTAAAGCTTTGTATTAAGTATAGAGATATAGACTATGGAAGTAAAGTATAAGCCATAGTGATATAGACTATAGCTTTGTATAAATCATAGAGATATTAACTATAGAGATATACATATAGCATGTAGTGATATATATTATAGAACTCAAAAATATATAGGTATATATTATAATCAAATTGCCATCTTGTGAATGGCTCCCAGAAATGCCATGCCAAGAACACACATGGAAGGCGTTACCAAGACGGCATCCTAAAACACTCACTCACTCTGCCACTCATTCACTCACCCATTCGCTCACTCAATTGTTCCCTCAATCACTGTCTCATTCACTCTGCCACTCATTTACTCATTTTTTTACTCACTCACTCTGCCACTCATTCACTACTCACTCACTTACTCACATTCTCCAGCTCATTTCGTCTTCGGGCTTTAGCCAGAAAATCGGGATCCGGATCACCCTTATATTTAGCGATTTCCTTCTCCAAGTACTCACATTTGTCTTTGTAGGCTGGTAAATATTGGAAAAATAAATAAACATAAATGTTTGTATTTTTTGTTTACAATGATACGAGTCATTCAGAAAGAAACCCTATGAACAACGCGAAACACCCTGAAATCGCAGAAAAATCGCAAAAAAGTGCGCCTTTCAATCAAAAGCTGAAAAAGCCTGAATATGAGAATGGCAGTGGTTAATTGAAATCATTGTTTAATGATTGAATATCTTGTTTCAGACAAAGCAATGAGAAGTAAAGCATAACCTGAATTCGGTTAACAGTAAGTCGGCTGTCTTGAAGCAGTTTGGTAGCCGACGGTAACTGTAACTTTGGCTGTTTATTTTACACTCTCTAATTTACACTATCACTTAATGACTCGCTCATCCACTCACGCACTGACTCGCTCAGTCTCCCACTGACTCGCTCATCCACTCACTCACTGACTCGCTCATTCTCACTCATAGATTCGCTAATTCCCTCCTTCACTAACACTATCACTAACTGCGTCGCTCATCTCACTCAGTAAAAAAGAAAATGTTAGAAGATCACGGTTAATTTACTCCCTATTAACAAGCGATAAAACTTCTTCAGTAAGTGACTGAAGTCTGGCGAGTTGAGGTTACACATGGCCAGCAAGGGTTGAAAAACGTGATGATGACCGGTATTAGACGAAGGTACATACTTGTTGGGGTGATCATAATGGCATGAAGAGAATGAAGTTTTCATTGCCCTCTTGTGATAAATAATTGCCAAGATTCAACGAACTAAGAGAAGAGGCCAAGAGCCAACGAATTCAAATGGACTACATAAAAGAAAATTGACTGACTTTTTGAATAATAAAAATCCTCCAGTTGTTGATTTGAAACATTTGTCTTTAGTAACTCCCCCTGGCGTTAAGAAAATCCTAACAACGTTATCATAAAATGCTTTTGAGCTGTTGATTCAAGTGAATGAATGTACTAAGTTTTGTTTCAGTATCAACTATCCAGTCAACCATCCGTAGAGTCAAATGCAACACTATCTACAGTTTCACTGATGTTAAGGCGGTCATCGTCATCGCATGTATTTCAGCACAGGCATGCGAATTCGAATGATGGTACTGCGATGAAAATTTCCCGACTTAGTACATTAGTGAACGATTGATTGTTCGAGTTAGCGAGAAAACATCTAGTTGATTGCAAAGCGTTTGAAGTAAATCAACTAGAAGCTTGACTGACTGACCGACAGATTTTCTACTGCCTATCTGACGGACTCAAAGATTATAGTGTACAATACGACATCACAAAATTCTCCTTTTCGACTAAACCGTAAGTTAGTATTCAGTTTTTAAATATATTCAAATCAGTTTATAGTTGTGCAGCTGTTTTTAAAAACGCTCTGAATAAGCGTTAAAAATGATTTTTTTCTGTGGCTTTTTCAGCATCTATAAAAATATAATCCAACCCCCCTCATAAATTTTATTATTTCTCGTCAAAGTGTGTTTCCCGTAAGACTAAGGTGATTTCGCTCAATCGTAAGGGTTGCAGTTGGTTCAGACGGGTCGACGATACAGTAACCAAAGCCATGTACCTGTGGATTCCGCAGGAACCTGCAATGGAAAAGTCAAAATTAATTTACGTAAACCGGCTAAAATACCCAGACTAAACTAACAAATCACTGGCTAAAATACCCAATGACTGAACTAACAAACCACTGGCTGAAATACACAATGACTAAGATACCCAAGACTGAACTATTGTAAAAAGTCACTGGCTAAACTAACTAATAATCCAAAATTACCCAATGACTTATATCAACCAATATCAAATGACTAGACTAACAATATATCCAATGACTAGACTAACAATATATCCAATGACTAGACTAACAATATATCCAATGACTAGACTAACAATATCCATCGACTAGACTAACAATATATCCAATGACTAGACTAACAATATATCCAATGACTAGACTAACAATATATCCAATGACTAGACTAACAATATATCCAATGACTAGACTAACAATATATCCAATGACTAGACTAACAATATATCCAATGACTAGACTAACAATATCCATCGACTAGACTAAAAATATCCATCGACTAGACTAACAAACCATTAGCTATTCAATGACTGAAGTACATAAATAAAAATGCACTGGCCATAATACCAAATTGACTGAACCAATTAACCACTGGCCCATTGCCTTAAATACCCAGTCATAACTAAATCATCGGCTGAAATACCCAAACTAACAAATCACCGGCTAAAATACCCGAACTAAACTAACAAATCACTGGCTGAAATACCCAAACTAACAAATCACCGGCTAAAATACCCGAACTAAACTAACAAATCACTGGCTGAAATAGCCAACGACTGAACTAACAAATCACCGGCTAAATACCCAATGACTTAACAGATCACTGGCTAAAATACAAAATGACTTAACAGATCACTGGCTAAAATACCCAACGACTTAACTAACAGATCACTGGCTAAAATCCTCAATGACTTAACTAACAGATCACTGGCTAAAATACCCAACGACTTAACTAACAGATCACTGGCTAAAATACCCAAAGACTTAACTAACAGATCACTGGCTAAAATACCCAAAGACTTAACTAACAGATCACTGGCTAAAATACCCAACGACTTAACTAACAGATCACTGGCTAAAATACTCAATGACTTAACTAACAGATCACTGGCTAAAATACTCAATGACTTAACTAACAGATCACTGGCTAAAATACTCAATGACTTAACTAACAGATCACTGGCTAAAACACTCAATGACTTAACTAACAGATCACTGGCTAAAATACTCAATGACTTAACTAACAGATCACTGGCTAAAATACTCAATGACTTAACTAACAGATCACTGGCTAAAATACTCAATGACTTAACTAACAGATCACTGGCTAAAATACTCAATGACTTAACTAACAGATAACTGGCTAAAATACTCAATGACTTAACTAACAGATCACTGGCTAAAATACTCAATGACTTAACTAACAGATCACTGGCTAAAATACTCAATGACTTAACTAACAGATCACTGGCTAAAATACCCAGAGACTTAACTAACAGATCACTGGCTAAAATACCCAGAGACTTAACTAACAGATCACTGGCTAAAATACTCAATGACTTAACTAACAGATCACTGGCTAAAATACTCAATGACTTAACTAACAGATCACTGGCTAAAACACTCAATGACTTAACTAACAGATCACTGGCTAAAATACTCAATGACTTAACTAACAGATCACTGGCTAAAATACTCAATGACTTAACTAACAGATCACTGGCTAAAATACTCAATGACTTAACTAACAGATCACTGGCTAAAATACTCAATGACTTAACTAACAGATAACTGGCTAAAATACTCAATGACTTAACTAACAGATCACTGGCTAAAATACTCAATGACTTAACTAACAGATAACTGGCTAAAATACTCAATGACTTAACTAACAGATCACTGGCTAAAATACTCAATGACTTAACTAACAGATCACTGGCTAAAATACTCAATGACTTAACTAACAGATCACTGGCTAAAATACCCAGAGACTTAACTAACAGATCACTGGCTAAAATACCCAGAGACTTAACTAACAGATCACTGGCTAAAATACTCAATGACTTAACTAACAGATCACTGGCTAAAATACTCAATGACTTAACTAACAGATCACTGGCTAAAATACTCAATGACTTAACTAACAGATCACTGGCTAAAATACTCAATGACTTAACTAACAGATCACTGGCTAAAATACTCAATGACTTAACTAACAGATCACTGGCTAAAATACTCAATGACTTAACTAACAGATCACTGGCTAAAATACTCAATGACTTAACTAACAGATCACTGGCTAAAATACAATGACTTAACTAACAGATCACTGGCTAAAATACTCAATGACTTAACTAACAGATCACTGGCTAAAATACTCAATGACTTAACTAACAGATCACTGGCTAAAATACTCAATGACTTAACTAACAGATCACTGGCTAAAATACAATGACTTAACTAACAGATCACTGGCTAAAATACTCAATGACTTAACTAACAGATCACTGGCTAAAATACTCAATGACTTAACTAACAGATCACTGGCTAAAATACAATGACTTAACTAACAGATCACTGGCTAAAATACCCAACTAACAGATCACTGGCTAAAATACCCAACTAACAGATCACTGGCTAAAATACCCAATGACTTAACTAACAAATCACAGGCTAAAATACCCAACAAATCACTGGCTAAAATACTCAATGACTTAACTAACAGATCACTGGCTAAAACACTCAATGACTTAACTAACAGATCACTGGCTAAAATACTCAATGACTTAACTAACAGATCACTGGCTAAAATACTCAATGACTTAACTAACAGATCACTGGCTAAAATACTCAATGACTTAACTAACAGATCACTGGCTAAAATACTCAATGACTTAACTAACAGATAACTGGCTAAAATACTCAATGACTTAACTAACAGATCACTGGCTAAAATACTCAATGACTTAACTAACAGATCACTGGCTAAAATACTCAATGACTTAACTAACAGATCACTGGCTAAAATACTCAATGACTTAACTAACAGATCACTGGCTAAAATACCCAGAGACTTAACTAACAGATCACTGGCTAAAATACCCAGAGACTTAACTAACAGATCACTGGCTAAAATACTCAATGACTTAACTAACAGATCACTGGCTAAAATACTCAATGACTTAACTAACAGATCACTGGCTAAAACACTCAATGACTTAACTAACAGATCACTGGCTAAAATACTCAATGACTTAACTAACAGATCACTGGCTAAAATACTCAATGACTTAACTAACAGATCACTGGCTAAAATACTCAATGACTTAACTAACAGATAACTGGCTAAAATACTCAATGACTTAACTAACAGATCACTGGCTAAAATACTCAATGACTTAACTAACAGATCACTGGCTAAAATACTCAATGACTTAACTAACAGATCACTGGCTAAAATACTCAATGACTTAACTAACAGATCACTGGCTAAAATACCCAGAGACTTAACTAACAGATCACTGGCTAAAATACTCAATGACTTAACTAACAGATCACTGGCTAAAATACTCAATGACTTAACTAACAGATCACTGGCTAAAATACTCAATGACTTAACTAACAGATCACTGGCTAAAATACTCAATGACTTAACTAACAGATCACTGGCTAAAATACTCAATGACTTAACTAACAGATCACTGGCTAAAATACTCAATGACTTAACTAACAGATCACTGGCTAAAATACTCAATGACTTAACTAACAGATCACTGGCTAAAATACTCAATGACTTAACTAACAGATCACTGGCTAAAATACAATGACTTAACTAACAGATCACTGGCTAAAATACTCAATGACTTAACTAACAGATCACTGGCTAAAATACTCAGACTTAACTAACAGATCACTGGCTAAAATACTCAATGACTTAACTAACAGATCACTGGCTAAAATACTCAATGACTTAACTAACAGATCACTGGCTAAAATACAATGACTTAACTAACAGATCACTGGCTAAAATACTCAATGACTTAACTAACAGATCACTGGCTAAAATACTCAATGACTTAACTAACAGATCACTGGCTAAAATACAATGACTTAACTAACAGATCACTGGCTAAAATACCCAACTAACAGATCACTGGCTAAAATACCCAACTAACAGATCACTGGCTAAAATACCCAATGACTTAACTAACAAATCACAGGCTAAAATACCCAACAAATCACTGGCCAAAATACTCAATGACTGAACTAACAAACCACTGGCTAGAAACCTCATGATTTAACCAGAATGACTGGATCCCCATTAACCACTTGCTCAAATGCGTGACTGAACTGCTGTAACAAACAACTAGCTGATAACACACAATCACTGAACTACCGCACTGATATAAAATACCTAACGACTGAACTGGGAAACCATTGGCTGAACTACTCTAACAAACCACTGGATCAAACACGGACTAAGACACTTAAAAAAACAACTGTCCTGTAACGACGAACCTAGTGACGTGAAATACACAATGACTTAACTACTATAACAAACCACGGTCTGAAATACCCAAATCACGGTCTGAAACACCCTTGACAGAACTATCAAACCACCAGCTAAATACCGACAGAACTATCAAACCACCAGCTAAATACTGACAGAACTATCAAACCACCAGCTAAATACTCAATGCCTGTTTATCCCAAATGATTCTATTAAAAAACACACTGACTCACTAACACATCACTGGCTAAAACACCCAAAGACTGAACTAACGGCTAAAACACCCAAAGACTGAACTAACGGCTAAAACACCCAATGACTGAACTAACGGCTAAAACACCCAATGACTGAACTAACGGCTAAAACACCCAATGACTGAACTAACGGCTAAAACACCCAAAGACTGAACTAACGGCTAAAGCACCCAATGACTGAACTAACGGCTAAAACACCCAAAGACTGAACTAACGGCTAAAACACCCAATGGCTGAACTAACGGCTAAAACACCCAAAGACTGAACTAACGGCTAAAACACCCAAAGACTGAACTAACGGCTAAAACACCCAAAGACTGAACTAACGGCTAAAACACCCAATGACTGAACTAACGGCTAAAACACCCAATGACTGAACTAACGGCTAAAACACCCAATGACTGAACTAACGGCTAAAACACCCAAAGACTGAACTAACGGCTAAAGCACCCAAAGACTGAACTAACGGCTAAAACACCCAATGACTGAACTAACGGCTAAAACACCCAAAGACTGAACTAACGGCTAAAGCACCCAATGACTGAACTAACGGCTAGTCAATGACTCAACTAACAAGCCACTGCCTAATATTCTAACAAACCACTGGCTAACATTCTCAATGACAGAAAACTATCGAAAATAACTGGCTGAAAAACTCCTAACACGCCATTGGCTGAAATACACGTTTTCTACTGATAGACTGCCTAAAAACTTAGACTGCCTAAAACCTAACAACATGCCACCCACCAAATCACTGGTTCAAATATCCAACTTACAAACCACTGACTAAAATACCCCAATGAATGAACTAACACACACCGACAATCACAACTAAAATGACTGATTCAACGACTAAGATCCTAATAACTGATCAACTGTAGCTAACAACTGGCTGAAACACTCATCCAATGAACTATCAAACCACTGGCTAAAATACCAGCCAAAGATACCCAACAAAACTGATCATCTCCAATCGTCGACATATTTGAAAAATAGACACTAGCCACAGCTCATAACTCGCCTCGCCCACAATATTTTCTACTGAGAGCCTAAAATTTACCCTATCTTGAAAGTTAACACTATATAGCTAACACAGCACTATCAATCGGCCAGCAATACTAAAATAAATCGTTTAAACCCACTTACTTCTTAACAGCACATCTTGAAATAAAAAATTCATCACTGATGAATGATCGACTAACAAATTACCAAATCCAATCCCCGACAGGCTAAGTCCACTTACTAAAATAAGGAACCACGGCTACCATACAAAAAACCTAAATCGATTAAATGCCCACAAAACTCCCAACTGATTTCCGAAACCTACTTTCACAGATGTAGATTAGCTAACCCCGCTTTACACAATCAACTAATATCTCACTAATGATCGACTGCCTATAACCCACTCATAGAGATTGGCCCACTAGACATAATGTTGTACATAAACATGTCACTTATATATCTCAAATGTTAATCTACGAAAATCAGTTCCGGTGGTACAAAGTCACCGAACTCGCAAACCTTGTCAAACTCCATGACTCACACTCCTTCTTGAACAGCCCAATTGTTCGGGTCCGTTCTCATGTGAAATCAGATGTTACGGTAGTCGGATGGTTACGGTATGTTGAAAGATGATCAGGGCAGGCTCATCTTCGGTTTTCTTCTTCTCTTCTTTCATCCGTTTTTTTTTATCACAGAACGGGGGCCAATCATAAAATATAGAATCGGTAGTGAAATATGAGAAACCTGCATTCGTTTATGACGTAAGTTACTAAAATTAGTAAAATATGTATAAAAGTTCGATTGTGTTATGTAAATGTAAAAAAAGGTATCTCAAATCCCACCACGAAAATGTAAATTTCTTGGAAAACAAGCAGCCAACAACACTAATAGAAAGAAAATACAAAATGCAAACAAAAATGATAAACATTTAAAGCAATAAACAACAATAATAAATAATATAGTAAAAAGAACAAATTACAAACGAATAACGAAGGGGGGAGGAGACTGATCATCGGTTGACGCGACGAAGAACCTGAAAGTATACATACAATGAAAAAATAAAAAATTTCAAATGCACGCTCAGACATGCATTTAGGTCTGCTGAGCTGATCACATTTTTTTAGCTACGATAAAATCATAAGTTAGACTACTTCGAAGTAAAACAGTTGAGAAACACTGCGGGTAATCGAATTCAGTTTCCTGGTTATTTGAGAACGCATTAGAAGTACGCATGAGAAGTTGGAATATATGATAAATACCTCACATGCAGTGTTTGGAATTACCGATATGAAAGGCGCGCATATAAACAAATTTCAGATTCATAAATTAATTGATAATGATATAGCTACAAAAACAACAACAATGCAACAAAAACAACATTGCAACCACAACAACAACATTGCAACTAACTATGTAAATAAGTTAATACGTCGACTTGATTGGTCACGTTGACTGGACGGACAGATGTTTTGGACAGATTTTATGGCAGAGTTTGAGGAAACAAAATTGAAACCCATGGAATGTGAATGAAATTTTGTATAATTGAAAAATAAATACGTCATATCATATTAAATTGAGAGCGAACGAACGTACAAAACATGTGTATCAACACAAAACACCGAAAATAGTATCAAAAAATTCATGAAAAAATCACAAAAATGTAATATACCGAAACCAAGAGAAAAATCAGTATGAAAAAGCACAGAAAATCAGCACAGCAATCAGTAAGAAATGAGATCGAAAACGATGAGTTCAACACTTAACGAAATCAAAACATCAGAATTATCATCATCACCATTATTATCATCATCCAACACAATCATTTATGACCAACGACATCATCATCATAACCGACATCATATCATGATCAACTCATCATAACCATTATTTAAATCCTATCATCATCCTCACAAACTACAACTACATTATCATCGCCAATTACATCTCGGCAACCCAAATATGTTCATCACATGCTTTTTCGTGATTGAAAAGACAAGATTTGGATTGATAAAGTCCTGCGAGCACTACAAAATACCTTAACAATGAAAACAACAACACCAACACAGTTAATCACACGCACAATCTTCATAAACAAAATCAGCAACAGCAATATTTAAAACCACCGTTTTTAACAACAACAACCACATACAAACAACATTATCATTATCGAAAACAACCTTAGAAACCAAAAAATCAATCACGAAAAAAATACCAAGAACCTTCCAATTACTTATTAATTTAGTGAAAATATTAATAATTTCGTAAAAATAATTGAAATACGTGGATTGCATAAAAAATATGACATTTTAAAAAAATCGGTTCACACGGAACTCGCAAATCAGCCCGTGATTAAACGTAAAAAATTTAATATACACGAAAACAATTTAACGGTATTGAATATACACGAAAACAATTGAACGGTAACATATATTCAAAAAAATTAAAGGGAATCAAACACCGAGAAATAAATTCATCGAAAAATTAATAAATATACATGACATGGAGAAGCATCCACATCCCACGGGGTTTCAGTTATTTTCTTATATTATATTTAGTAAGAAGAAGTATCCGCCAGTCGGCCAGCTGTCATCAGCCAATCGGGTTGACGGGGGTCCACACTTTTTCGAGAACCTGAAAATGAGACAAAAATTAAAGATAATAATTACGGCGGCATGGTATTCGATGAAAGTACATACGGTTTTGCACATTTGTGAATAATCATTGTTGGCAGTTCCAAGATGACAGATTAATGTAGGATAATAAGAAGTGGACATTTTGATAAAACAAATGAGGTATGAAAAAAGGTGGTAGGATTTCAAAACCGACTGAAATGAAACAGACACAAGCTGCTGAATCAGAAATGCACGTTTTTTACATTACGCAGTTAAAAGTTTACTACACTCGTTACTCACTATTTTCACATTGAGAACGAAATACCGCACACCTGCTATGGAAGGAGTAGTCATAGGTCCCGCCCTCAATGACCACACTCCGTGAGTATAAATGTGGATTTTTTATATTACGCAGTGTCGCAGTTATAAGTTTACTACACTCGTTACTCACAACTTTCACATTGAGAACGAAATACCGCACACCTGCTATGGAACGAGCAGTCATAGGTCCCGCCCTCAATGACCACACTCCGTGAGTATAAATGTGGATTTTTTTATATTACGCAGTTATAAGTTTACTACACTCGTTACTCACAACTTTTACATTGAGAACGAAATACCGCACACCTGCTATGGAACGAGCAGTCATAGGTCCCGCCCTCAATGACCACACTCCGTGAGTATAAATGTGGATTTTTTATATTACGCAGTTATAAGTTTACTACACTCGTTACTCACAACTTTCACATTGAGAACGAAATACCGCACACCTGCTATGGAACGAGCAGTCATAGGTCCCGCCCTCAATGACCACACTCCGTGAGTATAGTATAAATGTGGATTTCTTATATTACGCAGTTATAAGTTTACTACACTCGTTACTCACAACTTTCACATTGAGAACGAAATACCGCACACCTGCTATGGAACGAGCAGTCATAGGTCCCGCCCTCAATGACCACACTCCGTGAGTATAAATGTGGATTTCTTATATTACGCAGTTATAAGTTTACTACACTCGTTACTCACAACTTTCACATTGAGAACGAAATACCGCACACCTGCTATGGAACGAGCAGTCATAGGTCCCGCCCTCAATGACCACACTCCGTGAGTATAGTATAAATGTGGATTCAATATTTACAAGAAGAAAATTTTACTAAAGTCGCTACTCACAACTTTTACATTGAGAACGAAATACCGCACAACTGCTGTGGACGTGTAACAGGTCTCGCTACAAGAAAAGGGGTGCACGCATCTACACCAGGCAGAGAGGCATTACAAATGATGCATATAATATAAAAATAACTTGATATTCTTACTTACTGTTGATTGGCCTCCGAAACTAGATATCAAGATTTGCGTTATGTGGCATCAGTCGAATCGCCATTCAGGAAGTGTTGGTGGCAGATACCTCAGGTTCGGCAAACATTGACTCGTTCCATTGACCGCATCTAGTTTGCCTCCTGAAGTAAAATTTTATTGTACACAATATATCGTATCGTACCAAAACAACAAAAATTCCCGTTGATATTGATTTTGAGCAATTGTTGAAAAACATTAGTGGTGTTCAACCCAAAAAGGTTCGGGCAACTGTGGAAAAGCATGTGGTCCTGAAAGTGTTGTAAGAGAAACGTTGCACAACACTAGCTAGCAAACTTATTTTCAGGTATGCCTTTAATAATGTCAAAAGTGGCCCATCAAAAACGCATCCTAAATGGCTCAGTAAAAACGCATCCTAAATGACTCAGTAAAAACGCATCCTAAATGACTCAGTAAAAACGCAACATAAATGACCTAGTGAAACCGTATCCTGCATTTTAAGTTAAGTAAAACGCATCCTAATTAAAAATAATGGTATGAAATGAAACAACTCAACAATAAAAAGATAAACTAACATCAACAGAGGTCAGCTCGTGGAATTCAGCGATCTATAACTGCGCGGCTACGGTACACGACAGCATCGGTCGGGCCGGTCATCTCGACGTCATCCTTTCTAAAATGTTGCAACGATAATTTCAAATATAGCTTGTTGCAACGTTAATTTAAATATATTGCTATGATTCATCTTCTCAAGTTTGTCATGAAGTAATCTACCAGCAGCACCAGAAAATTATCCCAGCCGCAACAAAAAAATATAAGTCTCTTTGGTCATGTTCAGAAAATATCAGATGAAGGCTTACAGGAAGGAAATGTCGAAGAAAAAACAGTAAAAAAAATTCACCTACTCTCAGATTTTTTTTTACAGAACTAAAATATCATTCATCTGTGTTATGTGTCAGTACATGAAATTCTGCACAGCTTTTAGGAAAAGGAGCAGTTATAAATCAAAGAACCTGCTAAACCGCCGCAGCACGCCATCCGCGTTCTCATCGAATGAGGGCAGGTGGTCAAACGGCGGACGATTATCCTGAAAACCAGAATTTAATTTATTTAATTTATTACAATGAAAAACATTATGTTGAAAAAAAAACGAACTGAGACCAAACGGCTGATGATTGTGAAAAGAATATGCTTCGAACATCCGATAGAATGACTTGAAATTTGATTCCATGATATGCCTATGGCAAGGCCATCATTATTGTAAATTCGAGTAGTCGGCAAAGTCCGAATTTGAAAATCGTAAGTCTCAACCAGACAAGAAAAAAACAATTGCGCAGTTGGAATATGAATTTCCTCCTTTGGAGCTATTAATGAAACAAAAATTACATTAATATTCATTTGTAAAGGCCTTCATTAACCTGATCTTCGTTCGATGTATCCGAGGAATCCTTTGAGCTCACCCTTGATTGACGGTAGACGAATCTGGGGCTCGGCACACAAAAGAACGGCCAGCTTTCTGAAATATTGTTCAACTCAAACAGGATAATAAGGTTGTGATAGTAACTTTATGCAAAAACTGACTACGAGTTATACCAACTTGCTGAAAAACTCAATTTAACATCAATTTCGAAAACGACAGTTAAGAAACATTTTCGTACACAAAGCTTCCAATGGCTTGGTATGTTTATATGCAGTTAAAACATGAATATGAAACTGGAATATAAATTGGAAGACCAACAACTGCCATGACAGTGGTTGTCGCTGTCATGTCACGTATAGTCTACTTAATTCTTGACTGAATTCACACCAGGACTGATCATTTGCTATTAAAATGTTTGACTCTTAATTGTCAGAATTAATGATAAATGGCAAAAAAATTATAGTCAATTTGAAACCAAACTCGACAAAGTGACGGTAAAACAGAGAATAAGTGTTCACAAAATCTTACACAAAATATATCAAGAATATAATCATCAAATGTACACCATTTCTCAATTGCAGATGTATTTCAGTATAAACTACCCCAACCAACCCATCAGGAGCGGATATGACATTGCCAGCGTCTCTGGTTTAACCGGACGGACGCGGATAATGTTCTGGAGAAAGAGTTTATTTCAATTAATCACAGTTAATAAAAAAATACTTTGTACTCCTAGGCTTGACGACTAAGAGCTAACTCGCAGACCTCTAAAAGTGGGACCGTGAAATTAGCTCCGAAACGCATACACCATACTGACATGTATTACTGCTTCTTGATGGCGTCAGGAACGACGCAGTCCAAGTAAAAAAATTACATAATAGCTGAGCATCCAACCTGACGATGTGATGGTTGGCTGGGTCGTAGCCCTGGTGGTGCCCTGACGAACATCTGGGCATCGGCTGATGAAGCGAAGACGACAGCCTTCTTGGCACAACCGTTGATGTGCGCCTGAAACAAGAAAATTCTACAAAACGCAAAGTAAACTTACAATATGTTGACTATATAATTGTCGGGGAAAATCTTCGTTCATATGCAAGATAAAATACAACCATGTTTTTCTCATTTCATGAAAACCCTAGGAAATTGTTGCTTTTACGATGAACGCACACTAGACTTCGAAAATAATTTTTATGATATACAATGATAGAAACCGTGTTAAGCTGTTGCTCCATTAATTACTGTCTATAAATAACAAGCAACATTAACGAATCACGATAAGTACGATCATTATGAAAAATTACGACTACTGTTAATCTTTTATATTTTTCTTTCGAAAAGACATAAAATAATCAAACTCATTGAAGACGGTGATGGTGTGCGATTTCTTGCCGGTGACGAACTTGACCTCGCTCTGGAAGCGGCCAAGAGTGAGTCGTAGTCGAATATGTACACCTGCAACAATGCAAAAATAGTAATGAGTGAGTAGTAAAAAAAAGACATTTCCATTTACCAAAAAAATCCACTTATAATAATAAAAGAAATCTTACTACACGCTAGAGAATAATGAAATCGAGTTCTATTAACGATATCATTTCGCCTGTCTAGTCTAGAGTGTTGAATGCCGACCTCTAAAAGTGGTGGCCCAGGTTCGAAATCTGACTTGAGGCAGTCACTTACACATTGCTGTTTGCTGTGAGGTGTCTGCCAGTCCGTTTATGCAACCTCTCTGACCACAATAAAAATCAGTCTGATTTGATATTAGTGCTTTGATGGTTTACGTGACGAAAGAAGTTCGGGTAATAAAAAAATCCATCGTTCAAATCAAACCGATTATGTAGTCCAACTGGATGAAGGGAACGTTGACGGCGACTACCTCATACACATCCGATCGATGGCACCGCATAGCACAAGCGACAGAATCTGAACTTAAAAAAAAATATTATAAGTAAAAAATTTTAAGTCAAATAAGTTAGGTCCAAATAAGTCGAATCAAAACAAAGTCAAATGTTTTAGTCAAAATTGAATACTTATCACGTATTTGGTTCGATTAAATTATTATTGAAAATCAAACGGGAAACATACCGTTGGCGGCGACCACCACGTCCTTGCCGATAACAGCGCACAGCTCATGACGACCGAATCTGAAATAAATAAATCTAGTTTACACTTGACTCGAATCAAGTTTATTAGTCAAAATTGAATGCTAAAAGTATTTTTTATTTCAAGGTGCCGAACAAAGATCGTACAAAACCACTCTCTTACTCAACCCAATTCTCATACTCATTCTCAATTCAATTCCCGCAATTCTCATCTCAGTGAAAACTGAAAAAAGTAAGAAATTTGCCCACATTTGTTACATATCCCGACGCATCGACAGTACTGCATGTAGCGAACGACCACGCACACCGTCACGGCCAGAAACGAAGCGTGGAACACAACTGAAAAGAAATTAATCGGAGAATTAAAACCTGAAAAATAATATAAATATTGATTTCACCGTCAGAAACCGAGTAGATTTTGTTTAATAAGGAGGTACATAAATCCCTATTAAGAGAGCGAATTTTTTAGTTAACTATCTGCTGAACGTTCTCGAAAAGGGTTAATGAAATTCTTCATTAACCAATATTTGTGAGGTTACAAAACTAAAAGCTTGATTTACTGACCTCAAAGAATTTCTTCTGCAATTTCACGTGCACACGAACAACCGTTGTAGAGACATCAGATCATCCTGGTTGGTGAGATTACGCCAGAACTCCGTGGCTGCTTCATTCCGTGAAAGTAGAAGATTCCGCAGCAGACTGGCACTACAGTCCGAACCTGAGAACAATCAGAAAAAAATTATAGCCTCTCTCAGGTCTCTTGATATTCAGAAAGATTTTGGCTAGCGTTCAAATGTTCAAGAGAAAAATGTTTTCTCTCTCTCACAACATCCGAACCTTTTGTCGAAATCATCATCAAACGCGAGCGAGAAAACAATTCTATAGAAAACAGAAAAAAATGCTAATTAATAAAGAATGAAAGTTATCCAACCCAAGTGCTCGTGATGTCTGATGTCTTTCTCCTCAATGTCGACAGCCCGATCGAGATTGCCCTCGGTGAGAACGTGCCAAACCGATGATTCCTGAAAGCAGAAGAAATGAATTATAAGATAAATAGAGTGAAGCAGAGGTGGGCCGCAGGGGGGGGGGGGGGGGTAGGGGGGGTTTACCCCCCCCCCCACTTTTCAGGGTCGGCGGGTAGCCTACCCCTCCCCCCTAGACAAAAATTTAGGTCGCCTACCCCCTCCCCCCCCCCTACTCGAAATTTTTGAGAAAATCGGCCTCAAAACCTCGATTTTGAGGCTCATTTTTTAAAATTTTCTGGCTGTAAGAATTTTTTTTCGAAGAAACACGTTTTCTGGGTTAATTTTCTTGGTTAAAACCTGAAAAAAACGGTATATGTGATGTTTATACCATATAATAGAAGATTTTTTTAGCAAAAACAAGCGTTTTATGCGAAAAAATTTTTTTTCTACCCCCCCCCTACCCGACCTTACCCCCCCCCCCCCACTTTTCGGACAGGTCGGGTAAAATGGGATTTTCTGTCGGCTACCCCCCCCCCCCACCCCCTGCAAAGTGCAAAAAAAACCCGGCCCACCCCTGGAGTGAAGAAACAAACAAATAAATCTAAGCAGAATCAGAAACAGATTTTTTTTATTAAGTAAATTGTTGAGAGTGCCCATAGTTCTACTTTTTTCTCGATCCGCTTCCCAGTTTCTCTAAAATGAGGTAAACACGTGAAACAGGCTTACAAATCTAGCCACCATGCATGTGAAAAAACTACTACCACTGGCGGACAAACTATTCTTTCCAAACGGAGAGGAATTTCGTCGGCGGAATTGGCAGTTTTCAAACTGTTTTACCTACAACTAAGGAACAAATCTATATTTGGAAAACGTCGAAGAGGGGGAATTGAACTTTCCCCCACCTTTCTCTTCCACTAGTGTATACTACCAACTGAAAACCGCCAGTGAAGCCGACTTCTGCCGGTCATTGCACCGCCACAACGCGCTCGCGTTCGTCTGACGTAGGATGAACTGGAAAGTGGAAAACAATTACGTTACACTCAGAACCAGACCAGAAAATCAACCACCAAGAAGCATTTCATCTGAGTCGACTATTTTTACCATAAAGTTCTGAAAACATTTTAGTGATGAGTTGCTACAGGCGACGAGAGATCGTTTTTCTATTTACAAATGAGCAAACTCCGGATTTACAGACTAAAAAAAATCTAGGTTAAGCTGCAGAACATGAAGACAAGTACATAAAAACTTCAGACTCATTAATTGACTGTATTACGCCCTGCAGTAATGTTTTTTCTGAACCACAAGAATGAACATAGAAAAAAAGTAAAGTAAAGTAAACCCACTGTTTTAAATTAACTCATAAATACAAATGCCTGGCCACTGACCCAAGGTAACGCATCCGACCCGATACACCATCAGCCGAGTCATCCCACAACATCGTTGAACGAGATGAGCGTCTAAAAATGTAGCAGATCCTCATGCAATCTTCAAAAAACAAAATTGCAAGAAAAAGTTTAGTATGCACAAAAATATGGGGAAGTGGGATAAAAACAATTTATGGAAAGTCCGTGAACTGATTGAAAATAATATTTTATTTGTCTGTCTTGAATTGACCCGTATAAAAGGTAATCGCCGGCTGTTTCACAACTGGCGGATAAGCCCAATTAAAAGTTCTGAGGCATTTGAACCTACGCTTAATGAACAAAATATTACTTTTTGAAATGCCAAAGAGAAGGGATTCTACATTTTGTTCCTTACTCGTCCGCTAGTGCCTTTAATTCAACTCACATCAACCAGCTGTAACGAAACGAGGCTGGCAGTGGCACACATCCGAGACCTACAAAGTTGTCGTCGTTTGAACGCCAACGCCACGTTGTACGAACACCCGCTGGCCGTCTGAAGTATAACAGGCCCCTAAAACACAAAGAATACTACTTAAGTCATATCAAATCGGAAAAACTCTCAAACTTTTTACCAGAAACGAAAAGCTAGCTGCTATTAGACACAAATTGCAGACGTGATTGAGAAGATTCACCATACACAAAACAAAATAAAAAGTATTGAAAGACAAAAAAATTTATAGGGTAAATTTTCGAATTATGTGAAAACACGGTTCTCATATTAACCACGTCCAGCCAGTCAGCCGATCCACCGACACGATCGGACGCGAGCCACCCAACGATGACCACACACCAGCGAACGACGGCCAGCTGGAATTATCAGTTATCAAATACGAGGAAAACAAAGATTTAAAAATGAATGTGAGATAAATTGTCGAGATGAAAAAAGTTAAAAAGATAAAAAAAACTCTCCAGAAGCGAAAATATGATAAGATAAAACCAGACTATTGAAGTTTTCTGAAGCTCACCAGACTCTGCACCGCTGATCAGCGACCGACACGACTATCGAAGCTGCAAAACAGAAGTAGAATTAATGTTACAATAAAAAAAACGTGTAAAAGAAAACCGCACAAGTAAAAAGCCTGAGCCCCAATAGTCTACCTTAACCAAATAAAAACCCCCATTTTGCAACCGCATTTGCCCTCCCCGTGACCACCAGCAACCCGACTCAGCGTGTCATATCAGCTGAGTAGGATGGTACCATCTACAACGGTACAAGCCTACACCAAGTGAGGGGCAGAGGTTGCGCTCTGGTATGAAGGGACGATTTATGCCGTGCCCCACGTTTTACTGGTTCGAGCCCAAAGCAATGACACCCAATGACAAGGACTAATGGCTACCTACACATCAGACTACATATTAGATAGGCCTTCATCGCCCACAGGCGCGTGACACTGCTAACTAATTCTACGTCTGAAGCCAGGTAGCCTGTTAGTTTCACTCCACTCCGCCTTTCCAATTACCCTGACACACGGAGGCAGCCACCTACCGCACAATTGCACGCAGTCAACTAACCCACCTAATCAATCACCCCACCACCTCAATGACCGCGATCAGAACCAATCATTTAGCTCAAACCAGGGTTGTTCCTCAATCGAGGCCCCAATAGGAGTTTCGTGGTTCCGGCCTTCCTCTACGGAGCGCGCCACTGGAGCTCACACCCCGAGCCCTCACGGCAGAATGAGAGTGGCGTGCGCTTGTGCCATCTGCGCTTTGCAGAATGGACAAAGGATATTGACATCCTAAAAGCGAGTGACCAGGTGGGGCGGGGAGACCACCTCGTTGAGTGTCAGGGCAGCCAGAACTTCTGGTCATCAGTGTCATAGACTTAAGCCTAAACCTCGCACACCGCTACCTCGGCACAACACTCATACGACCCACTCAGATAAGTCCCGACCAAAGAGACAGTACCATCTTACTCAACTGATATGACTTTGCTCAGTCAAGTTGAGCGTGACCACTTGGAAAACGCTTGGGGTTCTCCCCACTACTGCACACACAGACCTATGGTACACTAGGAGGGCTCAAGACTATACTCTCTTTAGATGCAAACTGTTACTAATTGAATTTTTTTTGTTTCCGCGTATAATAAAATGAATCAATAAACATAAATATTAGTTCGATTTTCCAATCATTTTAGAAAAGTTTCAATGACCGAACCAACGTAACCTATGCATCCAAACAGAGTCTGGTGTGGTTATTTAGAAAAATTCTTTATATGAGGAATAACAATCATCCCGATTTTCCGGTTTTCAATGAGTTTCATTTATTGGTTCCAGTTTTTTACAGATTCCCAACCTCATGTTTATTCGGAAACCTAAGAAAATTGACCGAAAACAACAAAAATTTGTACATGAGGTCAATTAGACATACGAAATCAATTTCTAGAGGAATGAAGGTTACGCCAACTAAGAAAGTTCCCCAATAACCACACCGCTCTCACAAAGTTTCGGAAAGATCAACTGTCCCGGAATCGATCCATCTTATTGTGAGAGTATAATATAAAAAATATAAAAAGTATACTTATCTTTTCAAGGTCCCGAGATTGAAGAGGCTGAGCTTGAAAACGGGAACCGTGGCCAGGCCGTGGATACCAATCGGGTCAGAGACACCTGAAATAAAGATATGATTTATGGAGAAGAAAACAAACGAAAAAAATGCGCTTTATGAGGCGTTATGTGTGTTAACACTATCGAGTTAGCGATAATCAACCCAGAATTACGTTGGGTTGACCATTACTAACTGGGAACTGGCAGGCAACAGTTAACTCAGAATCAAGTTGAGTTAAATGTTGTCAGCCACCAGTACTCGACCCAGTATGAAGTTGGGTAAAATATTCCTAACGACGCGAAAGTTTAGGTACGAGCACAACAAAAAATCCAGAGTCAAGTAGGATTACGGAGAAGAGGGTGGTTGACAGGGAGAGAATCTTCTAAGCTACAACCAATGTTGAGTTGAGAAACAGAACTATTCAACTCGGAAAACTTCTGATTTTGAATCGGCTAAAAATTATGTAATGAAATGAAAAAGCACCGCAA
This sequence comes from Daptonema setosum, assembly GCA_964036265.1. Lineage (NCBI taxonomy): Eukaryota > Metazoa > Nematoda > Chromadorea > Monhysterida > Xyalidae > Daptonema > Daptonema setosum. The sequence continues at coordinate 2,080,338 of OZ038447.1, read as the reverse complement.
AAAACGTGGCAAGACTCTAATACGACAATAAATACAGTACCAAACCTGTCTCAAGGTAACCAACCAGAATCGGATGACCGTGGATGATACCAGACTTCCGCCCGCTTTCTAAAGATGAGTTTGTCTTCGCACACTGGCTGCGAATCCGCCCGGTACGACAAAATGTGATGGGTACCCTGAAACAGAAGCAATATGTTTAGCGAACTGAAGGCAGGTTGGTTCTATCAGTGTATTTATTCGGTACTCGTCATGACCTTCTAAATGGTTATCGCCACACGGCTTACTAACTCGCATCGATCCCAGTTAACAAAAAATTCTAACCTAATACTAACATTCTCTCATAATTATTTCTCAAATCCAGCAACATTATCAAAATTTATTTTTCATTGCCACGTCATATAACGTCACCAGGATAATCTATTTTCGAGATAATCAATTATCAGACGGGGATTTGGGATCTCTCATAAAAATCTTGACGGACAACTGGACAAACTTTTACCCGAAATGGAAGCAACCGAAACCCTGCCATCAAGTCCAGCGGTTCTCTGCACCGTTTATCCACCACTGTTTATATCTGCCTACGCAATGCAACAAGCAAATTTACCTAACGATTAAACTGACCTCGAGGTTGACTCCATCGTCTTCAATGTGGTCGAACAGGCTGTCGGCGCATGCGACCGGAACTTGACTATTTATTACTAATGACTAATTTAGTCGACGTTATTTTACGTACCTGAAACTCAAAGATTATTATTTTTATTAATTACGCCTGTTTTAAATCGGAACGGCTATCGCGACCCGTCGACCCGTCGACCCAGAATTTTGATATTGTTTGTACGGCTTCGGCTTAGTTCCTAGCACCGACTTAAGTTTACAAAAGTTATTCTGGAGCACTATACTAATAGTTTGGCAGGTGTGAGCATCAAAATTAGGTTTCTGTGTAGGCTTAGGCTTAGGCTTAGGTTTTTGTATGGGCTCGGGCGCGTAGCGCTCGAGCCTATCGCAAAAACCTAAGCTTAAGCCTAAGCCTACACAGGAACCTAATTTTGATGCTCATGCCTAGCCTTCTAAACCTATCCAGCTATGTAGGCAGCCTAAAAACCTCCAAATGGCCGGTCGACCGATCTCGGTCGACGGGTCGACCGGTCGACGGGTCGCGATTACCGAATCGGAACGCATTGGAATTCTTTAAAAAATCGCAAAATCGCGAAATTGTCAAAAAATTTGTGTTCTGAACTTTTATTAGAAAAGACACATTTTAACCACCTTACCGTAATTTTATTACGGTATTAACAAATTTGTAAATTAGTTTAGTTTTTTTTGCTAACAAATTCATGTGAAAACCATCGATTGTTATGAACCTCAATCGTTCATCCCTAGCACGAGAGGCTTTTTCTTTTTTGCCTGTTTTTTTTGTTTCACTCACACTCACACACCCACTCACTCACTCACTCACTCACTCACTCACTCACTCACTCACTCACTCACTCACTCACTCACGCAATCACTCACTCACTCACTCACTCACTCACTCACTCACTCACTCACTCACTCACTCACTCACTCACTCACTCACTCACTCACACACTAATTCACTCCCTCACTCACTCACTCACTCACTCACTCACTCACTCACTCACTCACTCACTCACTCACTCACTCACTCACTCACTCACTCACTCACTCACTCACTCACTCACTCACTCACTCACTCATTCACTCCCTCACTCACTCACTCACTCACTCACTCACAGACTTACTGAAGCTAATAATTCATCTTCCATGTAAAAAACTTTGGAATCATAATCAAACTACCGTAAATCAGTGTATGATTTCAAAGATTGAATAATTAGAATGCTAAAAACTAGTCTTCAAAACTGTGATTACTTTCAAACTTTCAGGCCATACCGTAAATTGCAATATATGTATACGGTAGTTTCAAATACCAAATCAGGGTTTTCGTAGTGTGAAACGGGAGAATGTGGGCTAAAACTTGAGCTCCCAGCTCCATCACCTGCTTTTGCAACTTCACCAGCTAGTATTCTCATGTGCTAATCAGGCATTTTAATATCGTGAAACCTATTATTATCAGACAGGGTCATAACACTTTCTAGAATAAAAGTTAGTACTAACAGAGTCAAGATTTCTGATGTGTATAGTACTAACCAGCTGCGGAGATCTTGAAAGCTCATAGTAACAGCGAAATGTGATGCTTTCAGAAATATTTCGAATTATAAACTTCTCCACAAATTAAATTCGGGTTTTAGTAGACTAGAAAAGCTCAACTTCAGATTTTTTTATATTTTTATTGTTTTAACAAGTATCATTCAAGGGTTTGGGTAAAGCCATACCAAAATCTGAGGTTCAGAGCAGTTTTTAGTGTTAGTCGAGAAGTTTGTTTGAAGTTAACGAAACTTGCTTTGGCTAGGGTTGCAGTAGTATTTGACTAACTTACTAAATATCCAGTTTCCAGACATTCGTTTTACTAATCCTGAAATATCAGGCTGATCGGATATTTTGTAACTTACATATACAGTGAACCTTTGGTGTTTAGTTGTCATCCCGATTAATATTAGGCACTCGAGTGTTCCACGAACACGGTTTGCAACTCTTCCATTTTTCAAAATGGTTTTTGATTTTTCACTACGATTGAAACTAGAAGATTCAGTAAGCAGTTCCGAATTTCGAAGATGACCAAACTCAAATTTTGACTAAAAATACAACTGCAAAAAGCTGACATATTATACCGACTTATCTACCGAAAGTTATTACTGTAGTGCAAAGTGTGATTAATCAGATTGCAAAGCACAAAAAATTTTGTGAATTAAATTAAAAAAATTAAAGGGCGCATGATAAAATTAATAAAATGTTGATTCATATTTGTAATCCAATGTTGTGAGTCTTCAGGCTTTATTATATTGTATCAAAAAATCTTAGTTTTTTCATTATTGAGAAAAAATACCGTGCGATCTTTGAAATTTATTAGGTTATCACCGTTTATATTTCCGCTGCGTATTCAAAGATCAGGTAATAAAGGGTAAACCATTTCAAAAATTCCAACGTGTTGTTATAAGCAGCCATTTTCAAATTCAAATTAAAGAATCAGTTGGACTAGTGAGAAAGAGGGAAATTCATCGCTAGAGAAGATAATGGCGTGTTTAACCCACTCACTCACTCACTCACTCACTCATTCACTCACTCACTCTCTTATTCACTCACTCACTCACTTACTCATTAACAACTCATTCACTAACTCAGTAATAGTTAATTCGATTTCGTTTGATGTATCACGTGCCGATATCCGTACGCAAATGAATATATTCAGCCTCTTGTTTTCCGTTTCACATCCTACACTCTCGCATCCCACACTTTTTCGGTACGCGCCCTCGTCGTAATTTGATTAAAACTCTGCCGGCACACAGATGGCAACATCTCACAAGCGGATGAGCTAATCCTCCAAAGGGAGGGGAATTTCATCAAAGAGGGGGGAATCAGCAGTTTTAGGAGGTTTTACCTACACCTTAGGGAACCAGTTCTACAATAAAAAAAAACGCCAAAGAGGGGAATTTCACTTTTCCCATCCCTTCTCGTCCGCTAGTGTAACATTGTACCGCACCATTACAGATGACCAATCCGTCAACACTTTTATAGTATCGCAATACGGAAATAGGACAATTCTGAAATACAGCAATACGACAATACGGAAGTACGTCAATATAGCTTTCCCGGGGTTCTTGCTGTTCAGAAAGTTTTTTTTGCATCTAGTCTAGTGCGTAGGGCGCCAGCCTCGGAAACTGGTGTATCCTAGGATCGAAACCTGACTTGTGAGTTGTGACACAGATACTGACGCGTTGTTTTTTCCTGAAGATGTTTTACTAAACGATTAATGAGTTGACTTGTTGATTAGTAAGTTTTTCAGATGGAACGTAAAAAGCTGGAAATTTTGGTTTAGTTTGAACGCGCGGCTAAATTTGAGCGCGCGCCAAAAGGATTACGTGAAATTTTCGGAGTAACGAGAAACTTTGACCAGACTTGTACGTGGTTGTGAGCCTATTTACTTATTATTCTATTATTGCGGTTTTCCGTTGTCGCCTATTTTGTATCTCAGTCGAAATTATGCTAATTCTCAATACAGACATCAAAATTTGAAATACGGTATTGCAATTTGCGAGACAAAATGAAACGAGCACAATGAAATTCATGTCTATTATAACATGTGTCCTTATCATGGAATAATTTTGCAAAACGTCCGAAATTTTGGTGGGTCGTCCGATTTCGGTATCTTTATAAATTATATAATCCTATGGATTTTTTTACTTTTATCGTTCTTATAATTTATTTAAAAAAAACTTGAAAACTAATAGAACAGGTTAAGAAAATAAGCGACTATATGAATTAGGATCTGTCACACATTTTCAGTCAGTCGGATAAGGAAAATATAATTTCTAAACTAAGAGAAAATACTCCGACTAAGATTTTAGTAGTGGTGGTGTTTCAAGAAGAGCAAGGAATCTTCAATTATTCATGCCGCCAGACGGTGTTTCATGTCTACACTAATTTTTAGCAGCGTACCCCGACACACTGGCGGACGAGCTATTCTTACGAAGAGAGGGGCATTTTCCAAAGAGGGGGAGTTGACAGAAAAAGGCCATTTTACCTGCATCTTAAGGAACAAACTCTACTTTTTGAAATCGCCAGATAAGAGGGAATTCCACTTTTTCATGCCGTTCTCGCATGCCCCAGACCGAGCTCTACTTTACTACTGTAGTTTAATTTACGAGACTAAATGTGCGAATGCGCTCCTTTGTTGTACAACTTTTCAATGCATAGAAACAGGCTGAAGTTCAGGCAGTATGCGAAATCGTTTCTATTAATGTTGTACAAAAAATATGTCTAAGAACAGTGCGTATGTTATTGGCGCGAAGTTTGAATTTAGTCTTTTAATCAAATGAGAATGCTATACTGTAGGTGTGCCAATGACGAAACCCAGCCGTGAACAACCAATGGCTCATCATACGTTCTTATAGTATCAGGGTTCGTACTAGGTAGTAAAATCCTATGGATTCGGGCATGGAATGTAATAATTACCAGAGGACGTACGTACTGTATTTGTATACCCTTTGCAAGACACTTTTATCGCCATTTTTTCGATAAGTGTTTATGGTTGGACTCTCCCATACATTTGTAGGATGGATTCGGGCATGGAAGAGAAATAATACCAGAGGGCAAACATACAGTCTGTACTGTATTGTATATGTACATATGTACTGTACAATTGTATAGGTATGTAAACCTTTGTCAATTGATTAAGAAACAGAATTGTAATGTCCACCAGGTTTTTGGATTAGTGCTTTTGAAAGATTTTTTTCCACGCATCCGCGGACATGTGCCACGATATAGGGTGGACAATTGGTTATTAGAATGGCCACAAAAAGGTAATCAGTGTTTCCCCTATAAATCTGAATCTTGGATTTTGT